>KZ308194.1:1218755-1288314 GCA_000376725.2 Ladona fulva
ATTCTGCTTTAATTTGAATGAAGAAAAACGTGAATCGAAAACAAAATGGAAATAATATTATTATTTTTGGTTTCTCTTTCTTTTAGATTACAAACTGTAATACGAATGGATTTTCTTTTCATTCATCTTTCGCAAAAATTACTCATATATGTATATAAATGTATGATTAAAGCAAAAATGTGAAAAGATATTTTTTAAATTTTTTGGCTTTTTTTGTTTCTAACAGGCATCAGAAGCTTAATAAAATGATAAAAGCAAGGAGAACTAAGCTAAGGAATACACTATGGTACTGCTTGAAATATTTAATTTTAAAATAACACCACCTGTACGGGAATAATAAATGCTGTAGTTAATCAAGATTAATTTTTCGTTTCCGTTGCTCAATTAACTATATAACCTGTAAAACCTAAGAGAATCGCTCGCTAAATAATCGATTTAATCTGCGGTTAAGCAACTAAAAAGCTCGGCTTTATAAAGCGCATTGTAGGTAAATGCGATAAAAACATTAGAGAGGGCTTGTTATTTCACCTTAGTCTGGCCCCAACTCGAATATGCAGCGAGTATAAGGGTTTCAGCGGAAGAAATATACACTTCGTAAATAGAGAAAGTGCAGCGCGAGGCGAAATGTTTTGTTAAAAAGTGCTACGATAGACAAGCAAGCGTTACGCAAATGCTCTCGGATGGTGGTTTTGAAATAAGGAATTAGAATGAAATAGAAATCCTTGAAATAAGGAAAATCAGACACTCGACGTAATTGGTATTTAGCGACCCCCTTGCTACTTCGGCAGATCCGACAATGAGCGCAAAATAAGATAAACAGATGCGAGCATAAGTCGTATCAGGGACTTTTTCCGCGAACGATACGCGGCAACAATTAGCTAAAGAGGTTGCTCGAACGTTTGGAGTTTACACCCCCTCTCACACGCCGAAAAGCGGCTTGCAGGGTATTTATGTAGATGTAGATATAATCAGATTCTACGGTTAGAGCTTTCAAAATCATATTCACGATCGTTTTATTTATAAATTTAAGCAAATGAATCCTCGATATCCGGATTAATGGCAGAATTCGTCTGCAAATATTTATGCTTCCAACGTTACAGATTTGAGCGGAAACCACGCTCAGAACTCCACGAAATATATTTTCCTATCCCAGTTCGATCGAACTCATAAAGCTTCCGCGTGACGATTTTTTCACCTTTAGATCCTTCCTATACTTAATCTTGCGCTTTTTACTTATTTCCGACTAACCCGTAACCTACATTAACCTTTATACTCACGAAATAACGATTGGGGCTTCGCCAGGCAAGAAACCGGGTCGAAAAGGGCAATGATTGATTGGAGTTTTTTGCTGCTTGGCAGTTTGAATAAAAATAGCCTCGCTACTAAAGGTAGTCAAAATGTCTCTACTATGAGGAGCCTAAGTTGATTTATCGCCTTGCGGTTCGACCGAGTTGACTTGAATAAATCTGCTTTTACACCGTGGCAACTCTCATTAAAGTACTTGGAGTGGAGAGTAGTCTTGATGATGGAAAATGTTATTAAGGCTATCAATTAAAGGAAATAGTATTCCGTGCTCGTGGAACGTGAAAAAGGGGGCGCAATTCCTTCGAAAATTCCCTTCTTTTCACGCGAGCTGACATGTTAGACTTTCGTTACGTTTCACAAAAATTTTGTGAACCCCCACATTAGTATTCTCTATATTTAAGATGAGCTTTAACGTTATTATAAAAAGTTGCCCGATAAATTAAGTCACTGACTTAACTTATCTCTGCGTTTTGCGCTGCATTGATTAGAAAATGTGACTTTTTGCGGAGAGTAAAAATTCGAAACGTTGACCGAAGATAATTACGTTTTACCAAGATTAAGTAATAATGAAATTTATGAGACTAAACTTAATTGAATTTGAAAGATTTAAATATCTCCATGCTTGATATTTCATATTCCAATAATGCTATAACCCGATATATTCATTAAATTTAATTACTTAAACTGGTGAGCTATTATAATTGAAAATGTTACTCGTAATTATACTTATAATACTAAATCGAATAGATTTTTCGCAAAATAACTTTATAAGTAACCACAAGTAGGCTATTTCTGAGCTACACAGAAGAAATTTTTAAGAAAGAGAGTTAATAATACCAATTAACGTCTAGCCTTCTCAAAACAGTTCATCTCAATCATTTCACTAATTATATTAAAACGGCAGTAACAGATTTTCGACATTGAAATTTCAAAATTCAGCTAAGCTTACGAGGTATGTCTACCAATAACGAGACTGTGGTTACACTAAGTAAACGAAGCTGTCAGACCGCTCAAAACTGAATACAAGGTTACCTTGAACATGTCAAAACCAGCAACACTAAAACGTTAACTTGACCGAGAGTCAGAATTTATCTTGGTTGTGTTTTCTGTAGTGTGCCGTAAAAATTCTACGTCTAAAATTTGAACAACGTGTCAGTTTGAAATGATTATTAAAATTACAAAAAATATATCAGAATTATTTCAGATGCTTGCTGCAGCCAATGGAAATGACAGCCAGTCTCGTGCCCGGGCGTTTGAGATGCACAAAAGATTCAGCGAGGGATGTGAGGAGTCGAAATTGATGGTAGCCCTGGACGACCTGCACTTCAAGATCGGAAGAAGATTTGAAAAATATGAATGGGATTGCTCGAAGAGACACCGACTCAGTATGGCACAATGAAATACAGTCGTTGTGTGATTAGTTAATCACATTTCAGCGGATATTCTAAAGGCTTAATTTTCATAGCTTTTGCTGAAAAGGAAACATTACAGCATTGTTGACACGCGAATAAGAAATTCTTTACGTTCAACTTCACTGTAACTTTTATTTTGGACCCACAGAATTTCATTCTCCATTTTTGTCGTCTTGGAAATTTCAAACTTCAAATTGAATTATTTGAAGACAGTCAAAAATGATAAAGTACTTATTCTTATGTATCAAGTATAGTAGAGTAAAACTTGCAGTAGAGATTTTTGACTCGTGTTTTTATCACAAAGATTTCTCGGCACATTTACCTGTTTTTGGAAATATGTATACATTTGACGAAAGTTTTCACCAAAAAACCGGAATAACAGTCCTCATATTGCGACGGAAAAAAGCAAGACCTCCGGCCAGAGAAAATAATATCCAGCATATAAGGATATAAATACAAGATAAGATGGCGTAATTGAGGAATAAATTTTCTTATTGTAGAACATGAAATTTTCTATAATCCTCGAATACCTTTCTCCATATTCTTCGGAATGCTTGGTGTATATAAACATGACAGGAGCAGCAATAATAAAAATGTTAAAAGTGCTTCGTCAGCTGAGGTTATTCCGCACGTTGACCCACCGCCAAGCAAGTACCCACCGGGTATCGAACCTGGGGTGAACAAGTTGCCCACTAGGCACTAGGCTCATAGAGCATGGAAATGTCAGGAGAATGTCCTTAGCGAATTAATCGAGTCAAAAGAATACATTTTCAGAGTGAGATAAATTTAGTGAGAGACTTAGAGTGAGATTAGAGAGAAACTGATAGTTAATGATAACCTGCATTAATAGATTGTTTCATGTCAGATTTATTACTGATTTATAACCGTTTTCCGTTTCTTGAACAAAAACCTAAAGAACACGCTCCAATTGAGCTTTTATCTTCCATGAGAACAGGAATAGGCATATGAAAGATATAAGTAATTTAGAAAACAGATTACACTGAAAGTTTTGAAAAAAATCAATGAGTTCAAATGTATGTATTTACTACTTGAAATGGAACAAATAGTTCACAGTTCCAGCGTGAGGAATATACTTGAGCCGACTTACATTAGGAACTAACTTTGATTTAAATTGTGAACGCATACACAATATTTAAAAAATAAATAATTTCATCATCTGAGGGAATAAATTCGTTCCAACCCTGAATGTAATGACTTAAGAAAAAGATTATATAAGGGGAGGCTTTCAAAGAAAACAACTGGCTCTTACTTTCAGGAAAGTGTACGGTAGAGCATAATGGAACAAACGCGATTCTTAAAGACGCTGATTCTCAATGAGGCCTCAAAGACCCGAATGAGGCCTCAAAGACCCGAATGAGGCCTCAAAGACCCGAATGAGGCTCAATGAAACCCGAATCAAATGGGTTCCAGAGACCTATTTGGTTCAGGTTAACTTAATTTCCCTGTAGTACTAAAACCGTTCAAACGCCACATTATAAAAATGCATCCTGATGCATTAGTTTGAACTCTCTATTCTCTTCTAAAATATCAATTTCAACTAAAAACTCTTGAAGAATAGATTAAGTAAAATAACGGAGATGGGTTAAGGATAACATGGAGATATTAGATCGGAATGTAAAGAACAGACTACTAGTTTCCGCTAATCGAAATGCATCGGAAGAAAATAATATTCCTTGCACTTAATAGATTTACATCGCTGGTTCAAGATTTAAGTATGTTCATTCTTGAAAGTTGTTTTACTGTTTATATTTCAACTAGAATAGAAATAGCTGTGTTCATTTATAGCTGCTGTTATCGATTTAATCTCATTATCATTAATTAGGTATTTTAGAATCTTCTGTGAACTACCAGAGGAAAGATGAATAGTTTTACATCAACTATCAATGGGCAGCAACGGCAGATTCTAGCAGAGGGAAAATCAGTTTACTCTTTCCTCATACCCTACATATTTTTTATCGCTGGTGATTTCTGATTATTAAAGGGTTCTGAGACGAGTCAGCCTGAAAGACACTGCTCCGAGAAAATTGCGAACCTGGTGACCATTTACTTTCAATCTGGTGAGACTTCACTATAATTTATTTCTCCTCTTTCCAGTCATATTTTTCGGACTACAGCCTATCACCTCAGACGAAGAAAGTCGTTCCACGGACCAATGATCGTCCACTCCCCATATTTCTCGCGCCTTCCATATTGATCCTCTTCTATAGTGTTTTATCCCTCTTCTCGGATCCCTTTTGCCATCGTTCATCATCCGCACGCTACGAGTGCGTCAAAGAGCTTCTTCTTATTTGCCCAGCAACAGAAAGTCGGAAGAGAAAGAAATCTTTCCTTTTATTTTCGCTCATTTGCTGTCTTTCGAATTTTGTGTTACACTGGCATCAAAGGGGCATTAATAGATCCGTTTACTCCCTTTACGATATAAAATGAAGTATTTGTTGCTCTAACCTTTCCGTTTAAAAATAAATTTAAGTGTAAAGATGTTTAGATGTAGAGCGAGCTTAGCTTTCTTGGTAATGATTTTCCTTCCTCCTATACAATATATACCCCCTATCACATGCAGCTAGGTGGTTTGCAGAGAGTCGACGTAGATGTAGTTATGAATCTTAAAGTGCTGGTAAAAAGCATGATACAGTTAAAAATTGCTATAAGTACCTTAATAGACAACTTTACAATAGCCATGAAAAGCATGAACGTAAAAATGCCTGCTTTGTTTTAAATCAAGTTGGAACAAGAGACTTTGATGATGCTTTACATTTTCAAATTAAGAGATAACATTTCAAATTACTAATAACTAAAGATAGTTAATAAACAGAGACAAGAGCAAGTAACATATTTTGACTATAGTTATAACAAATTCAAAGCGACGGACGCGAATGTACGTTTCCCAAGATGCCGAAGGAAGCACATTCGCGTTCTTCACCGTATGATCTGCGTGGGAACACACGTCATTCGTCTGAGTTTGAATGAGTTAATCGGTTACACAAAAGCCTCCCTGATTCAATAAACAACATCCCCTTTCCCAAATTCTTCAAAATCTTATCCTATGGGCCTTTTAATGTACTCATGTCCGCAGTTCACTAATCAAAAGGAATTTTATGGATACAATGTGGGGGAACTTAGCCACAAATGTTAGACAAATCAACCAGGTCTTGATCCAGATCAGCTAAGCACCTTAACGCGCTATACCACTTCAGCGAAACTTGTTAAGACTCTTAAATAGCTCTCACATCGCACTTCCAGACCATCATCGGATTTCGAGCTTCTATAATTAGACGAGAAATCGATCACTTTCGGAAAGACTCGCTGCCCAGGTCCAAGCGGAAGATCATAAGAGTGTTAGGTAGTTGAGAGGGCTAAGAGGAAGGAAATTTTCGGGGGAAGTTTCGTCCCTTTTGTGTGTGTGTCGTTAGTCCCCGGTTAAAGGGTTCGGAGAAGACAGAGAGAGGGAAAGATAGGGACAATTTGAGAGATGAAAGGAAACGGAGGCCGTTGGCGAATTGGAGGGGGCTGGGTGAGAGTTTGAGGAGGGATGGGAGTGCTTTATGATTAAATGATGACGTCCTTTGCCATTCAAGGAATCCGATTTTCATACAATATCGTGGGTGTGGGAGAGAGGGGGCGGGGGTATGAGGCTATCGCATTTGGTAAAGGCGAAAAGGGGTTGGAGAAAGGATACAGGGGATAGTGGATGGAAGGGGACCGGAGTCTTGGTTTCAGGGTACGGACGGCTGAGACAAGAAAGCATTATTCAGATTGGCGGTGGGGTGGACTGTGATTGGAGAAGGGTGGAGAACTCCTTTGTGTGGGAGAGTAAGATGGAATTGACAATTGAGAGGGCTCCGATGAAGGAATATTTTCTAATTTTTTATCGATTTTTCTTTACTCTGCTTCCCGTACTTTGATTTATTTAAATCACGGCGAAGAATAAAGTTAAGCAGGGCAGATACGATGCAAATTTTGCTCCTGGCGACGAATGCCGATTTCACATAAATTTCATTCTATTTCCTCGATAGATTGGAAAGTAAGCGCCCATGCCACCGGCATGCGCACCCTCTTACGGGACGAGTATATTAACATATATTTTGCATCCCTAAGATGCGGACAGTGAGTTTAAATTTAATTCCATCCTAAATTGAAATTTTAGATTTCTACTTAATATCCTGATAGAATAAGTAAAGGGTAAAGCTGGAAATGGCTGGAGAGAATACCGCCAATTATATATTTTGAATCAATTTTCCCACTAATTAAACAGGTATCCTTCATAATGGAACGAATTCCTCAAGGAAAATGCTTGATAAAGGGTTGCATACATAATGATTATGCCAACAGATATTAGCAGGAATAAGATCATATTATCGTCACAACTATTATTCAGCAATGTAAGAGGGACTGGGTTGACCTATGACTAAACCTGTGAGCAAATATTTTCAAAAACAATCCCTATATGATCATCGACAGTGTAAGCCAGACGGGATCCCGGAATCCCGGGATCCCGTCCAAAACGGCAATCCCAAATCCCGGGATTAAGTTTATACAAATCCCGGGATTATATTTTGGGATGGATATTTTAGCCTTACGCTATCGTAACAGGTGGCGCTAATGATTAAGTGTAATTGCGAGTGAAAAAAATGCAGAATCAGTCTGAATTCATTGAGTAATACATTTTATCTGATTGACTGACGACAACAACAACTACTACTACTACTACTACAATGATTGATTGAGTAATGTCATTTGATAAATCGGTATAATGGAGTTTGGTAAAATAATTAATACCAATTCACAATTATATCTTTAAAAACTCAAGGGTTGATAGTTTTTGGAACTTTCTGTGACAGTGCAAAATCGCAGTCGTAAAATTGTATGCGGTGATTCTTTGTCTGGTTAGCGATATCAGAATCTTTTGATAGTGAAATACGAAGTGATACTTACTGTCGTACTACTGTAGAATCAGAAAGGGCTTGGATGCTGTGCAATAAATATAGAACGAGAATGAGTGACGCAACATTAGACACCTCTTCTCCTCTTTTTAAGGGCATTTTTTAAATTTATGAATGCTTACTTTTAGAGGAAACTTAATTTTGAGGTAGTTTATTTTCGACACAGACTCCGGTTTCACTTCGTGGCATTCATAAATGCAAAACGGTTTCATTATGATAAACTTTTACTACACCACAAAATAATACAATTGATTTTTTTGTGTCACCTGATGATGTAGCTTGGCTACGAAACCTTGTCGTTTGTTGTATTATTTTGTGGTGCAGTAAAAGTTTATCATAATGAAGCCATTTAGTTCATTTTCGTAAATTAAGAAAATTTTGTCCAGTTTAAGATGCTAGAACAGCTGTTATTAAACTTTCTTTCAGTTTTTCCAAATATGATGTTTTATTTCGGTTTCACCTATAAAAAAAAATATTTTCATTGATGTTACTTGGTTCTTATGTATATATGATACTGATGCATAACTGCATATGATGCTTGATATAAAATTATTCTTCATAAATAATGAATGTTTTTATTCCACCAAAATACACTATTTCTCATCAATCCCGGGATATAAGGTCAGCCCACATTTATAAGGTCCAATATTTCTTGAGTACGAAATAAAGTCAAAGAATCGTTGAATTATCACCACTTCGAAAATAGGTCAACGATGGGGCGTAGCCAAGGGGGTGGTTTTGGGGGTTCAAACCCTCTCCATGAGAACATAGCCAACAATAAACGAAAGCATGCGAAAGAATGGCCTCTCGCGATTATACCATACAAACACCACTGGAGATTCGCAGGATATATATGTTAAAGTAAATCAATTTCTATTAGATTTTGTACGGAAGTAATCTTACCCATGGCTTGTAGGCAATGCAGTGTATACGGTATTGCTTTAAGCCCCCATGGATAAATCCTAGCTACGCCCCTGATTAAACTAATAAAATTCTTTAATAACCATGCGTCATAAAACGATCAGTACCTTTATATGGAAACGAACTGGTAAAGCCTACGGTACATTACAACATAGTGAACTGTTTAAAATGCAGGTAGTTCTTAAACGATTTCCATCAGGTAGTTCTTAAACGATTCCCTCATAATTTGTTGGTGAAGTGAAATATTTTAATGCGTGTTATTAAGACTTTTTATTGCTTCCTCTATTTCCTCGTATTCTTACTTCCGGCACGAATAGGCATAGAGAAGCAATTAGAAGATAAGCAATTATCCAAAAGTGTTTCACTTTAGCTCGTAGAAGGAGATTCGTCCTCCTATCACGCAAGGAGAAAGAGAAACAGAACTTCCGTACATCTCAGCTCTTAATCGAGAATTGTATCAAGCATAAACGAAGAACTTTATTATTAATGTTAATAGTTACATGATTCTTCGGCAATGGGGAAAAGGAAGAAAGTTGACCAATAAGATCCCTCTAAATGGTTAAAGTAATTTTTTTATCTTGCTAAATGAAATATTCTACTTCCTTTCTCGAATATAACGCATTACCGCTTTAGATTTATTTCGAACGATTCACAGATTTAAAGGAAGGAGAAGTTAGGAAGTAATTAAGAATTCCTACGCCTGAGAAAGATCTATAAAAATAGATTTCGTGTCAAAAAGTCGTACTGAAAGTCCACGTGTACTGACTGAAAATCGATTTAGGATTCAAAATATTCCGATCTTCCGTGTCATCTAAAGCCAAGGCTCTTGAAACTTAGATAGCGTGTTTGTTGATGAGTTAAAAAAAGCTGAATCGAAATTTGATCCTACCCCATCGGCTTCCGGAGCTACATCTCAAAGATAACAATTTTCGTGAAACACTTTGGTTTCCAAAGCCGATTCTAACAGCTAAAACAGGCTCTATGATTAGCATGTCTGAAATTCAGTGAGAACGTCGCGTGTTCTTTAAGCCCGAAATAAGGAGTAAAAATTTGAAATCATCATAAAATTCGGCCGATAATAGCCGAGAATTTGTTCCAAAGGTCAATCACGAGATGGATCGAAACATTCATCTAATTCTTCGAGTTATCAAAATCAGGTATACCAGCAACGAAGTAATACATGTGAGAATCAACAAGTGCAAATACTAGTACATCAAAGTACGCTAGCACCCTCGGCAACGAAGTGGTTAAGCTCCACTCGCCTGCTGAGTCCTATGTTTGATTCCCTGCAATGACAGTCCACCTGCCGGTAGAAGTCTACAGGTTGACTCAGTCTTTATGAGTACTGTAAATTATGGGTAGTAAAAGCCAATACTGCTGGCCATATTACATTCAATTATACCTTTTGGCCAAGTATGCCTTAACTTGCTAATCTCCCATGGCTGAAGACTATGACTTGGAGTTATTATTATTAGGACATACACATACATTAGAACATAAACGAAATAAAAACATGATAATAAGATTGATTGATAAGATTATTAAAGAACATTGACAAAACACAGAACATCTCTTGCGGAGACAACGAAATATTTTTCTTTAAGATGAATTAAACAAAAAATATACAATTTTATACCACAGGATATTGTATTTTTTANCTGAACGCGCGACCTGCCGAAGTCATAATCTGACCGCAGAGAGCTTTGGAACAACAAAATTGTCGGACGTCTTTAATCCTCCGACCACAATACTGTCCTCTCTTACAAATGTCCATCAGTTTCGCTTAAATGAAATTATGATAAACTGCAAAAAGGCATCGCGGTCTGTCACCCAGAACAAACACAGAACATCTCTTGCGGAGACAACGAAATATTTTTCTTTAAGATGAATTAAACAAAAAATATACAATTTTATACCACAGGATATTGTATTTTTTATCTTCCCTTTATAAACGAGGAGATACATGAAATATCAACTCCTAACGCTAACTTTTGAATGAGATATAAAACAAATTTAATAACAGTAATTTTAAAGTTGCTATCGTTGTAACAGTTTTAAAATTTATTTTAGGATTGCTTCCGTCATGTAGACATTGGTATGAAAACTTTTAATATTTTTGCCCCCCAACTGGTCTATAGAAGTCTCAAAGAGAATAAAACTGCAATCACTTCACATTCGTTTCTTCATAAACATGACTCTAATGTTGCCTATTGATCCCAAAGATCCTTTAACGTTGAAGCACCGAGCTTGAACTTCAAAGGCACAAAGAAAACGGATAATCCTCCGGTGGACGACAAACTCAATATTCTTAGGAACGCATCTACCTTTACGAAATCCCCTCCGTCCCAAACGGTTTTAGGTCATTAGTGCAGCTCCCATATACGTTCGGACGAGCTGCGTCCCGTAGATATCGTATGTCCTTCAGACCGTAGGCTGGCATTTCCTCCGCTTGGACGAGGGACACCTTATCGCTTTCGACACTTCCCTTCCGCGCGTCGCCACTTCGCAAACTCGCCCACGACAATCGCGTCGCTTCGCCCCGGTGCCGATCCCCTGTCCACCGACGTACGAAGACTCCATCCATGCATTGACCGAGGCAGGAAAAGGGAAGTAGGAGAATTCCCTAACCGAGCCTTTGTATTGTATGGAGGGCAAGAGATTTGGGAGGAAGGAGGCCCCTGACCCCTTTGCTGACCCGAATTGGCCCTCCCATCAGCCCCGTTCCCAAACTTTCCTTCTGACGCCTCTATCGCCACCATCCCGCCAACATTCGAGGACCCTCTGAATACTCTCTTTACTCGTTCTCTATTCCCTCTTCATCTTCTCCTTTCGTTCAACTTCCTCGTCATTCTCCCTTTCTCCCCTATTCTGTATCAATTTTATCCCCTGAATGCCATTTCGTTTTTGCCTCCCTCTCCTCTTCACTTTCTTCACCAAAGTTCCGCTTCATGCATGCTTGTATTTCTTATAATTGAGGTTATAACTTAATTTTATATTATATTGAATGTTACTGCGTGGTATGAGAATTCATTTTAAATGAACATTTCCAGCATGAGTCTACAATTAGTGTAAGTCGATTTAGTCGTAGCAGTAGAGTCATTAAAACATTCGTAATTGTTTCCTAAGGAAATAAGGCACGAGGAAAAAATTTTAGCCATTAATAAAATAGTAAAACACACAGAAATATTCTTCCCTAGGTTGCGGCACTGAAATGTACTAACAAAATATCTGCAGTAGTTTCCATCATAAAATATAAAGGTTTTGTCTCTTATGGAAGATGCCATACCAGATGGCTAGACTATGTATATACTAGAAAGTGCTTAAATTAAAGCTTGCTACATAAATATTAAGTTTCCTATGTATTATAGATAGTTAACACTTATTTCAGAATAATAGCTATTATATGATATGATATAACAATTGTACGAGGGGATAAGATTTTTGGAGAGCCGCATATTTAAGTCTCCGCCAAATGACACAAAACATGTATGGTTGATTGGAAAAATATCTTTGGTGTTTATATAATTCTCGATTATTCTTCGGATTTTAAAATTGGGCCACGTAATATTTCAATTTAATTTGTCACCGAATCATCTTGTCATTAGCAACCTTCAGATTTTTAACCACTACCCTGAAGCATCCGAGATATCACGTAGAAGAGAGATGTTTAAAATCTCAATAATATCAAAAAATCTTATTAATATCTAGTATTTAGGATTTTCGGGTTTTCGACCATATTTTTACTATCAAAACGATATCTCAGTTATGTTGTCGAACGTATTGAGCTTGTCTAGCATGATTTCTTTTATCTGGGTTCCATTTGTACGCCTCTATTATTTTACTTATCATGCTATACAGGTTAAAATTTAAGAATATTTGTTATGGAAGGAGTAAATGATTTTACTTATGCTACTCAGCAATACACATATGTTACAAACAGTTGCCTAAGCCTCAGGATGAACAGCCAAAGTCTGTTCTCGTACTCCGGACGAAGGTATACGGAATTCAGAGAAAAAAGAGAACGAATAGCAGAGTATCTGGCTGATTAGAACTAATGATTGACTTATCTCAATTTCTCCAGCTATTTTTTTATTTCAATAAAATACCTTACATTCCGTTTAAGCACAAAATAGGGGATACAATGAAGTTTACATATGACTAGAGTTGATGTAATTATAAAAGATTATTAATGGTTATTCGTTAAAAACAATCCTTCGTGTATTCAATAAATAATATTATATTCAATAAGTGATCGTTTTCAATTAACAAAGTTAATCACCACATTCTCGCTGACAGATCAGTACCCATGAACTTGAACAAGGTCGGAATTTCCTCAATGGAAATACAAACGATATGAGAAGTAAAAAAACGTGTAAGCTGTGTTATGAAACAAGCAAACTTCATTACTTGCCACTCAATGATCAGAAACGTAGGTCCTTATAATCTATAGTCATTTCCCATTTCTGAACGCGCGACCTGCCGAAGTCATAATCTGACCGCAGAGAGCTTCGGAACAACAAAATTGTCGGACGTCTTTAATCCTCCGACCACAATACTGTCCTCTCTTACAAATGTCCATCAGTTTCGCTTAAATGAAATTATGATAAACTGCAAAAAGGCATCGCGGTCTGTCACCCAGAACATCTACGTTATCCCGGCTTATGGCCGTGGTTTCTGGAGATTAAGAGCATTGTCAAAACAGGTTACATGTTCACGAAGTAGATGAAACTCAACTAGTCGGACAAACGAACACCTTATTTAGTCAAACGACACTCAATATGACATTTCCTCAATTTGGAAAACACTAGTTGTTAACTCTAATTAATTTTTAGTATTGATTCCAATAGCGTATTTAAATAAAAGAAAATCCATAGTTCCTTCAGTTAGCATTTATAAAGCGATAGCAGATAAATTTCACCATTCTGTGGGTGTTGGGAAAACAATATATAATGCCGAAATCAGCAAGTATGTGTTCTCTTCAAAGTGTACTCAAAAATATCTTTAGAATAAATTTTTCCCTAAAATACCGATTGAATTCCTTCAGTTATTTAAAAAATTTTTTAGAATTTCTAATAAACCATGCATGCTTTCAAACCTCTTATATCAGATAACTAAAACTGTACAACTGCCCTTTAAGCGAATTATGAAAAATTAATCCCATCCGATATTTAATCAATCAAAATACTAGCCAAAACATTTACATCTAATGCATTTCCAACTCTTATATTTCCTTTTATTATATATTTTATACTTCCTCCAAACAATAGTGAGAAAGCCGCATTCCTCAAACGCAACTTGCTTCGCATCAGTTCTTAAAACTCGTTTAACGCGTATAAAGATATCTCCTCTTTTTTGCGATTCATGCCATATAAAAGAGCGGAAAAGGCAACATGGACGGCGGGCGAGCTATTAGCGAGTCGTACTTCATTTCCCTGGAGCGGCCTTAAAAACACCAGCGAAAAAGCAGAACCATAAAAGGGGAAGAAGACTGCGAAATGGAACGGGAAAAAGGAAAAAGCAGCGTGAGAACGAGCGGGAAAAACATAGAGAAATGCGTAATAAATAAGAAAAGCCGAAACTTTCGACTCGCACGGAGAAAATTGCTCCCATTTGTAACTTACACGACCCCTCGATTTCCAGCAAAAAAAAGATCGGCCCCGTCCACTAACGTTTTTCCCCCATATGCGAATCTTTTTCATTTTTCTAAATCCGTATCAGAGACTCCACGCAACTCATTTGATGCGCGTGAGGCCCTCGGCCGATATTTTTCTCCTCCGCTTCGTCGATGGAGAGGAATCAATCCGAAGAGAAAAAAGCGGACACTCGAAAATTAGAGCGAAATCTCGGGAAAAGAAACCGAAGTCGAAATGTGAAAAATAAAGCGTTTCGTCCGACGTGCGGCATTTTTTCATGTACGGGGAGGTAGAGTCGTTAACTTTTGTTTTTTTTTATTCTTCCGAAAGAAAGCCGGTCGTTAATTCTTTTATCGCCCCTTTTTTTGTCAACTCTTTTCGTGTCGGATTCGGGTTGGAAATTTTCTCTCTTTCTCTAACCGTCTTATGAGATCAACTGTTGCGAATGGCTACCTGAACAGGAACATCGCATTCAATTATGATGTTGTAAATTTTAAAATCTATCGAAGACACCGAGATGAAGTATCAACACAATTAATCGAAGGAGAATCTTCGTAATTTTCGCAAGAAGTACAAATCAAAGAGTTTATGGAAAATTGTCACGAATGCATGTTTAACTTTATATACAATTATATAATTTACGAGCTTTATTAGTGATTCCTTTCGGTACCATCCAAGCCATTCAGCAAATTATTTCATACTACATAAAAGTACAATAGTATAATGTATAATAAATAACTTAATAATAAATACAATTAAAATAAAAGTATACGTCAATGTAATATGCGTTGCGTAATATGGTTTTTAGGACCAAAAATATCATCCAAATACTAATTTTGAAAATATCTCATAAATTATATAACTGAAATGTATACGAATATATCGAACTGTACTATAATTTCACCATCTTATATTAGGATAAAAATTGTCTCGAGATAAATAAGCCGGTCGTGTGAATATTCTTCGTCTTGTTCGTCATCAAAAAGAATTTCATCAAGCTAAAGACCAACACTTTCCAATTATGCTCACATGGGCGATGAGTCGGGAATAGAAACTAACAGCTGGCTCAGGGTTGCCGTACATCATTTCCTCCGCATTGGAGCTGCTTATTCACGAGATGTATTTGACATATAAACCACTTGACAACAGTGTAACGGAGGTAGGATCAAAGCGTCGATACAGACATGCATTGGTAGCAATAGCTCTGTCCTCTCCACTTTGTCAACATCTGGTGATGTTGTACGAACGCGGGTGCACCCAGCATGTCAATGCGAATAACTAGGGTAACTTGTCGCGAGGCAGAATCGTCATTTGAACCGGCTCAAAAAATGTACTGAAACTGCGACAAATATCTTTCCATAAGATAACCTGAAACATAAAACTACCGACCTTTTTGGCTCTAAATCTCCAAAATTAGTTATAAAACACTTCGATAACTTTTTTTATGTTCAGTATCTTTAGAAACATTTTAAGTTCGCCGTGTGTGGTAATAATCTACCAGCATATTTCGCAAGGTTTATATATATTCTGGTTATCATTACAAGTTCTCTAGGACCAACCCTTTATCGGTGTCAAAATTTGTGGTAAGTCGAAAAACAGAAAATAAAAACTTACATTTTGAAGTTACATTTGGCGTTGTTTGTCTCATCGTACTCCGTGTGGCCCTGCAGAGCTGGTATAATTGGAGGAAGGAAACAGACCAAATCCTTCTTCTCCATCTGTATATGTATAAAAAAAAGAAAAACATTAAAATAGAGTTGCATAATTTCGTTGTTACGTTACATGTCTCAGAAACATTTTATGCCGATTAAATTGGAAAAATGCATTTGATCGCGCAGTAGTTATGTCTAGTCAGCAGAAAGGGGTTTCTAATTTGAAAGGTTTGGCATCTCATAAACAACAACAAACGTGGAGTCATACATAATAAGGAATTTAATTTACATACATAAAATGATGTTTCGATAGAGTTAAGTTATGAAGTACTTCAGGGTGATGGTTTTAACTATTAATTATCCTAAAACATAAATAAAAATATTACAAATCAAAACCATGGTCGTCTTGCAATAAATATTTTAGTTTTAAAGTTCGTTTTTTCCTTGTTTCTATTGTAAATTTAATATTATGAAATTTTTGTTAAAGGAACAACATAACAACTTATCATCATCATCATTATCATGATAATAACTCGGTTTTTTTAATTTTTAAATTATACTAAAGAAATCTTTTCCGTTAAAAATCTATAAATACAATGATCAATCATATAAAAAGCAGCAACCATAATAAGAATTGAATCAATTTTAGGGGCAATCATTACCACTATTCGGCAGCGGGCACAAGAAAAAAAAATAAAAAAGAAACTCAGGGTAAGAAAATGATTGAGAGAGCTAAGATTCTGTCAATGCCAAGCTATAATTAATATAAATAATTATCTTCATTTACTTGGCTAAGTAACGCCACGTAGCATTATTCCACTATCCTCTTCAAATGGTAGGGAAAAATTGGTAAATTTTCTCTTGCATAAACCTGAACACATTGTACACTTATAAATTATGAGCAGTAATTGCAAGAGGGATATACTCGTATTTGGACTGCATTGACGAAAATTAAAATTATCAAAGAAGGCTCACCTTCAGGACAATCCAACCTAATTAAAATTTATGATCCAATCTCATTAAAAGTTAAAATGGAATTCAACGAATCAAAGGCAAATAAATCTGCCTTCTCCTGGTGTGAACTTTCAATACAGTTTCTGATTCACGTAAGACGTAAAAGTTTAAAGCGAATTTACTGTCTTTCCAGTCTCCTTCGTGTATTTCACGAATGACCTACAATGATGATTGAAGGAATACTTTTCTCAGAGAAGTCAACTCATTTCCGAAACGGTTCCAACGAGAGAATTTTTACTGTAAAATCTTGTACTAAGCAAGGATTCTACTAACTGTGGATGCTCCGTTCGTCAAATGTACCAATCATATTATTGTTTTATGGTAACCTCACAAGAAAAGGAATAGCAGCATTAATTAGTCCCAATGTAATGAATTACGGGAAAAGTCAAGGATACTTCAAAATATAAATTGTTTGAAAAAATTGAGAAGCTTGAGTTGGCGGATTCTTTTTCAGAAAGTCAGAAATATTCATCAGAGCTGTCCTAAACAGCATATAGAGCCATCGCTGGAGGAATGTGACGAGAAGAACATTCCCACCTCGGTAGAGAATGACGCTGGATCGTTCGTCGAGACAAAAACGCTACGCACACTCGTATAAAGTGAATCAATCGCACAATGAGCACTGTGTGCATAGGATCCTCCCGTCAATTCTATCATTCCCAATGGGTCGAACGTTATTCGAAATGTAGCCATTCCTTTCTCATGCGTTGCTTTGGTGCGAAGCCATTCTTCATGGAGCACGATCGGTGGCGCTAATAAAGCCCGTTCGTTGGGAAGGGGACTTTGCGTGACAAGCGAGCATCAAAGGGCGTTTCGTGCGACAGCAACAATGGAGTGCGAGCGGGAGGGAGCGATTAGCGATCGGTGTGCGCACGGGATTCCGTGGATCACGGAAATGGGAAGAGTTATGGGCTGTTTAGGAACGTTGGTGAACGGGAACGGAGGGGAAACGACGGGAATTGAGGAAAACGGTGGGGAATTCACGGTGACCGAAGGAAAACCGAGCAATTCTTCCTCCATCGCGGAACCCGAATAGAGAGAGAATTGGCAATGGGTTTATTAAATGCAATATCTACTGGGAAAGAGCGGATTGTTTATTGAGTTAATTTATCGATCGACGGACCGAGTGACAAAGGTGATCTTTTAAAACTTAAGCCTGGCTGTAATTCACAGAGGAAAGCGAGACCACGCGGAAAGGCATTGAGTAAATTGAAAAAGTATTAATAAGTTTTCCACAAATTTAGTAAANTATGGCCCAATCCGGGAATTGTGGCGTTCGGAGCCAGGAATTACCTCAATGTGAGGTCATTATGGTATAGCTGAAGCACTTCGGTCAATTATAAAACGTGGAGTTGCGTTCGATTGAACTTCCAAGTAAAATCTTCGCTTACTGTTACGGAAAGTGTTTCGATTGGCCTCCAATGGCTCCTCTACTCTCAATAACTGTACATATTATACACGAAAAAAGAAATTAAAATTGAGAGTATTTCTCACGTGATATTGGTCTTGAAATGAGTTTCAAAATGAATCCGTTTACAAAAAGTAATTGAGGTATGCTTCAATAGTCAATAGATACTTGCATGAGTAACTATCAAGTCATTTTTTGGCTATTTGAAGAACACTAAAATTACAGCTCTCCTTTCTTGCAAACCTAAGTGTACTTTTCTTCAAACACATCCATGTTCATTTTAAAGAATACGTTTCGATAAATTTATCAACTGTCTTCTTGAATCTTAATGATATGCCGCATGAAATACTACGACAAATATTGCACAAAGAGCATATTAATATTAGATAAAGTAGATCCGTACTCACTTTTTATACTTCCAGTTATTGGAATAGAGAAGCAACAATTACAATCATTACGTATCAGAATGTAATTAAATAATTTTACTACATTGACAGAAATTGCCAGTTGTGATTTTGCTGAAACCGATTTTATAAATACATTTTTAGAAAAAGAACTATTCCCTCCATTTATTTTAGCTGAGAAATTTTTATGATTTCTTAACACTGTTTTCTGAACAGATTTGTACGCCTTTCATCCTTTGCTTCTGGAACAACCTTAGTCTTTTTAAGCTCAATATGCAAATTTCAACAAAGAATTATCAAACCGTATAAACATTTATTCATTCCTGAGTAGTTATCTGATAATAACTCTACCAATGAATACACTAAACCACCTAAATAAAATAGATGACCATTATCATCCTTTCCACAATACTTGTATTGAGAGGAGTTACTCTGTGATATACTCGTATTTTGAAATGACAATTACTGTGCCCGCTTCTAAGATTCTTTATTTACATCTATAACCATGGTTATAGATGTAAAATAAAGTATTTTTTATACCGTCATTATTGCCTGTTATAAAACAAAGACTTCCTTATAAGTATCCCTTTCATTTACTCCATGCATGCTGACAGAAAACACCATTCAGGATATCGAAGCTCGCAGTCCTGTTTATCCTCAACTCTTTTAATTACTGTACAGTACTAGAGTACACTCTCTCTCTCGATTTCGTTCACTCTATTAACCCTGACAAGGATCTCTTAGACTCCTCTCATTCCGCCTCCAACTTATTCAATAAAAATAATCAGCCCTGGTTCTGTAGTCATTTCATTTGCATTTTGTAATTGTGAAGATGCCCTACCATTTAATTATTTCAAAAATGTTGACACCGTAATAAGAAGTAAATAAATTCATGTGGCGCTTGCCTAACTCACTGCTTCTCGTCATTTCTTCAAATAACGAATTTTATTCAGAATCTTCTATAGGGGTTGTCAAATACAATGGTACCTCGACTTACGAACGTACTTCGTTTCAGTCCGTAACTCGAGAAGTTTGTATCTCGAGATCCAGTTTTTCACTAAAATTTTTCTGTTATTTCGATCCGTATCTCGAAATTAACTAAACAACTAGAGGTCAAAATGGAGTTAGAAAAACGTTTGCACATCGAAACGTTCGTATGTAGAGCGGTTTGTAAGTCGAGGTTCCGTTGTTCTTCAATTTTGGCGACCACTTTATGGGGTCACATTTCCATTATTATTATTCCTTGTTTCTGAGACTAATATTTTAGTATCACAATCCAGACAACATTCTTTGTAGATCTTGTTTATCTTTAGCTGCTATATAAATTGTTAGCCGTAAACATATACTATGTATAATGCCATTACAGTAGAGATATTCTACGGGAAACACTTCTACTTTTACTTTTCTTCTTACTTTTTCCCTCAATGACATTTCATCTCTACTAATGACTCAATAGATAACAGTTTTTATGTTAACTGTAAATCATATAATCACATTCGCTTTAAATAAGATTGGATCATATTTGTAAAATGATTTCTTTCTCTGAAAATGAACTTTAATATACCTATCAAAATCAAACCTAAAACAAACTTTTCTTGCTCTTAATCTCTTTAAATTGCTGTTGTGTAATCCATTTTTCTTGCATCGATAAACTATTTTATAGTTGCTTTCTTTCCGCCCGAATTGTAGGTACTCCAGCCTAACTGGTATATTTTAACTTCGGGAATTACTAAACATCATAACTATAAGACGAAATATTTAACATCAATTCATTTTAGTTATTTACTGACTCGAACGTCCATTAGTAAGAGCTGTAAGCAAATCCACGACAAAAGTTCATTACCATCAATTTATACATATAACAATCACAAAATTCATATCATCTTCATCAAACTAAATAAACTAATTCATACTTACTACCGAAATTCACTTGTAACGTGAGACAGTTATTTGATAACGTGAGACAGTTATTTGATAACGTGAGATATTCATTTAATTGACTTATATTGAAATTTTTAACTTTTGGTTTTCATTAATTTTGTATTTGGCTTCTACTTAAAAAATGTAACAAAAAATACATTTTCAAAAGGAAATAAATTTTCATTTGCTGAAAGTTCCGATCATTTAGAAATAGCGTGAGACAGTTATTTGATAACGTGAGATATTCATTTAATTGACTTATATTGAAATTTTTAACTTTTGGTTTTCGTTAATTTTGTATTTGGCTTCTACTTAAAAAATGTAACAAAAAATACATTTTCAAAAGGAAATAAATTTTCATTTGCTGAAAGTTCCGACCATTTAGAAATAGCTTGATGCATCAAATCAGAGTTATAACAGACTGATAAAAATGAAAGAGTTAATATAGAGGCAGGAAAGGTTCTTACTCCGATACTTCCAAATTTTAACTCAAATCTGCACGAATTTATGAATTGAATTTAAAGGATAATGTACAATGCAAACCGATCAGTGGGGAAGCACCATAAGCTATCGATCCTGAGCAACGGATTTCCATTCAGCCACTATCTCCTCTACGAAATCTCGCATTTCTGAGAGGTTGCGTAGGTGGGTAAAGTCTGCGATCATAAAACTATCTACTCACACGGAGCAGTCGGACGAAATAAGAGATTAAATTTCTAAAAATGGGTACAGGCGCCCGGGTCGGAAGCGAGCAGATTAACGCTTCTAAGACTGCAGAGAAGGAAATGATTCCAGGTTTTCGCAGCAAAGGGATCGTTAAAACGGAATTGGAGAGGAAATTGGAATGGAATAAGCCGGGAATTCCCCGGCAATGGAGCCAGAAACTGATTGCATGCATATCTCGCACCCCGATGAGCGTAAGTCAACTGCTCTCGGCGTTACTGTAACTGTGGTGAGTTATTGCCATTCAGAAATTGGTCCAGAATATCATACAACGCTTCGTAAATGCGCTGATGACGCCGATTGACCGAACTGTGAATAAATTATGGCCCAATCCGGGAATTGTGGCGTTCGGAGCCAGGAATTACCTCAATGTAAGGTCATTATGGTATAGCTGAAGCACTTCGGTCAATTATAAAACGTGGAGTTGCGTTCGATTGAACTTCCAAGTAAAATCTTCGCTTACTGTTACGGAAAGTGTTTCGATTGGCCTCCAATGGCTCCTCTACTCTCAATAACTGTACATATTATACACGAAAAAAGAAATTAAAATTGAGAGTATTTCTCACGTGATATTGGTCTTGAAATGAGTTTCAAAATGAATCCGTTTACAAAAAGTAATTGAGGTATGCTTCAATAGTCAATAGATACTTGCATGAGTAACTATCAAGTCATTTTTTGGCTATTTGAAGAACACTAAAATTACAGCTCTCCTTTCTTGCAAACCTAAGTGTACTTTTCTTCAAACACATCCATGTTCATTTTAAAGAATACGTTTCGATAAATTTATCAACTGTCTTCTTGAATCTTAATGATATGCCGCATGAAATACTACGACAAATATTGCACAAAGAGCATATTAATATTAGATAAAGTAGATCCGTACTCACTTTTTATACTTCCAGTTATTGGAATAGAGAAGCAACAATTACAATCATTACGTATCAGAATGTAATTAAATAATTTATTTTCAGGAAGGAACGCGTCGGCTCTCGTAGCCAAGTGGGCGCGTCCGACTTCGGTGAAAGCGGTATCGGGTTCGATTCCTGGTGGGAGAAATCAATTTTTAAGAATACGGGGCACCCGGATAGCCATGTGGGTAACACGTTCGACTCGAGTCAAGAATCTAGAATATCCTGACGAAAAGATGGATTTATCGAGAATATATAATAAATCTTTATATTTTGAAAATGAAAATGTAGATATTATAATGTGTAAATCCTGAGCCTCCTTGTGGTGCGATACACGGTTAAAAAAGTAATTTCTGCACATATAATAAAGTCTTCATACCACATAGTAAAGAATTTTTCTGGAGTAAACATTGAACCATAGAAAAAGAACAGAGGGATAACAAGATAATCAGTGTACAATGTAGCCATGAAAGATTGTGGAAAATTACTCGGGGACCAGAGAATTGGAAATTTAGGAGTAAGGGATAGATTCTCCCACGATCCAACAAGTAGATTAGTAACTCTGATAGATATTCTATCGCTAAATTTCGTTGGCATAATTACATTTGCAAAAAAGCGAAAGGAAAATATATAAAAATGGACGATAAATTTAAGTCCATATTATATTTACGATTTATTTACAAAATAGTCCTTTTCAAACATTTCGACTAAAGAGTGCTAGAATATGGATCCTAGAACATGGATGGAAAACCTTTTGCCGAAACAATAGAATAGATTACGTCTATATTCAGGGTGAGATGTATAAAACTAGACTAAAATGTCTCCTCTTAAATCTAATCCTTTGACATTTTGAAATTGGATAAAGATGGAGAGAAAAATAGCAACAAAAAATAGAAAAGGAAGAAAATATAGAAAGAGTTTCATATTTGATAAAATGAAAGACGTATGCCAATAAAATGCCACACCCTGGCGTGAGACGTCGAAATTATCTATGTTATTACGACAATTATCAGCTTAAGTTGTTGTTGTTTACGAAATTATTTATTAAATGATATTATTATTTATGGAATCCACATTTATTTACTTCAGACCCTAAACCTTCTAGGCGAAGAATACACAACGAGGATAGAGGGATCATCCCCCCCCCATCTCGTTATAGAAGTCGGATTAGAATACTTTCTACTGACTAACGTAAAATCACTATTTCCATTCTCAAACTGGAAGTTGGTCAATTATTTCCCGGCCTGAATTGCAGAACTAAGAATTGCAGCCTAAAAATACAATCCTTAGAGATTGTTTGGGTAAATCGACAATGTTAAGTGTATATTTTCAACGTTAACT
The DNA here is from genome assembly GCA_000376725.2 of Ladona fulva. Taxonomy (NCBI): domain Eukaryota; kingdom Metazoa; phylum Arthropoda; class Insecta; order Odonata; family Libellulidae; genus Ladona; species Ladona fulva. Next base: position 1,242,358 of record KZ308194.1, read on the forward strand.
ACGTTAGATCGCGCTACTTATCTCTGTACGAATGAAGTAAATTAAACTCATTTCGATTAAAATCCTACTGTCCAAACCATACCATACACCATACATTCGCGCTACAAAAATAACTATCGAGATAAGTTTGAATGCTTGTAAATCGAAGGCGAAATAAAAGTAGAGAGGGGAAAAATAACCGGGGAGAAAATACATTGAATATTATTGCCCTCCTCTCCTAAATTTCTCCGAGCGCGAAACGCCCGACGATGAATTATCTAAACAATAACTGTGCTCTGCAATCAGATTTTTTTGAAGATTTTAATCAACGAGGGGAAGAACAAAAAAGCGAAACAAAGGCTCACGAAGTAAAACCATAATCAAGCATTCTCCCGTACCGGACACAATCTGCGAAGCAGCTCATCCCTCCCTTCCTCCAAAACTACCTTTCAATTTTGATAATCGGATACCTTCTGTGGAAAGGCTGAAGTGGAGCGGTGCGGAGCGCTCTTTGTCACTCAGATTTATATTCGCAAATGATTATAAGCGAGCGACAAATGAGGCCGGACATGACAAGGCGGCCAATTTCGAGAAGTATTTTTCAAGGGGGAGGCATTTATTACGTCGTGTTTTATGGCAGTTAATGCAAATTGGCTGAAATTTTAAAAAAGGGAGCGTATTTTCTCCTCTCGTCATGATTCATACAATCACGAACGATCGATGCATTATCGAAAGTAACACGTAAAAGGGGATCCGGTTAATTTGAGGGGACATGGCTTTAAGAGCCCTGAAATTTATTAATGAATCTAATTTATCTGGATTTCCAAAGGGAGAAATTTATATCTTCTGACCTCCTGGAAGCGTTTCACGCTTCGTTAACTGATTGGAGTCACTGGAATGTTACATTTAGGATAAATTTATCGGTGGATCTGCTAAAGAAGTCTACATTTTTCCTAGAAGTTTATTCAATTTACTGATTTGTCATATGATATTTTGGGTAGATTTCACTGATGCCCTTGTATGCCCTGAGAGCAGCCAGCAAGATGAGTCTTTGTAAACTTAACATAATTAAGGAATTGCTTTATTCAGATGGGGAGATTTATTCTGGTCATAAATGATTCCCAACTGTTATTGACATGAATCATTGTTATTTCATGGTCGAAAATTTAGATGCCCTAAATCAGAATACTAATGCGTGAAGGATTAAACAATTCAAAAAAGTTAATTAGTCATTTTTAATCACAATATAATATTTATAAGGTTACTCTTAATGATTATCCCTGTTATGTTTGGTGTCATTTTTTCTTTGAGGATCTGTATATACTTTACATTTTCTATGTATACCCGGAGCAGATACGTAGGAAGGAAGGCTAATCTAATGATAAACTTTCTATGTAAACATGTATGTGATAGTATTACGAATTGTTTATAATGCCATAAAAATTAAAATCATAAGAATATGATAAATTTAAGGTATGAAATTATTTCTTCTTTAAATATTTTATAAATATTTCGACTTAGCACCACCATTTACCACCTAACTGGTAACTTAAACGGAGGTAATAACCATTTTTACCTTCTTCTGTATCCACCATTGATGTATGCTATATAAATATAGCACTCATAGGGATTATCTAAGAATGAATTCACCCTCTTTTATTGGCCCTTTTTTAATTTTAACGATTCAAAAAGTGGTAGGAACAAAAGATTGTGGAATATATTTGTCAGGAAACTGGAGAGAAATATTTAAGTCAGAATAATTAGTGAGGATATTATTTAAAAGAAAATTTTCCAAAAAAAGAGGGCAATGAAATGGGGCTTTCGTTAAGAGAGCGAAATTTGTATACTAAATGGTTTTCAAGAAGGCTTCAAATGTTTATACACTAATTGAAATATTTTCTGGGAATTAAACACATCGGCATACCTAGGACTCAGAGCAAATACTTTTCTTATATCTTTCATTGTGGCTATTGCAATTGAACACAAATTTATAAAAAGGATTCTCGGGTTTCCAACCAGGTTAATTCTGGAGACATGTTTATCGCCAACGTTTAGATGACTAACTCAGTCATCATCCTCAGGGTTGCTCTGAGGATGATGACTGAGTTAGTCATCGAAACGTTGGCAACAAACATGTCTCCAGAATTAACCTGGTTGGAAACCCGAGAGTCCTTTTTACACAGTATCCACCAGGAAAGCCTAAGATCTTTGAATGCAAATTTATTATCTTATAAGTGCAGAAGAGAGAAAACTCTTCCATGAAAATCTAAATAGGCTTGAATACAAAAGGAATTAGTACACCTCTGAAAAATGCTGGTCGGCGTGGCAATATCGTTGTTTTGGGCATACTGTTAGTACGGTACGATTGTGCATTCATAAAAAATCAAACGTAGTGAAAAATCACGTAGAGAAAAACTCAGTTATCTTCCCATCAGTGAGTATCCAATTGTTTATTCAAACTTACTCACTCAATTTGTGGCATTAATTTATCTGTATAAGCAAACAACATGAATAAATAAACGTAAATTTTAAATTGCTCCATCATTGTCAGTCCCAACCAATCTGCACTTTGAGAATTAGAATACAATGTGAGTAACCGTTAATATTTATTCACGGTTCCTCACATGTAGCATCAATATTTTCGCATGAGAACAAAATTATTTTTGCATTAATCAGATTAGCAACATAAACTGATAATGGTATGAATATACGTGAATGGGTACACACCAATTTATCTAGTAATAACTCTATCAGAGGAAACTAAGGTCTGTACTTTTGCTGGTAAGAATTTCTAAAGATTGAGAGATACTAAGAAAGAAAGAAAATGAAAAGATGATTTTAAAATACGCATTCACAGGGCCAAATCCAGTAGAAGGTAGAAAGAGACTGACCAGTCTTCCGCCATTGAAGATGACAGCATTGCTATTAAAATGCGGATTAGGTGATTCCTAGAAGGCCGGTTAATCCGTTTCCTACGTTCCAGTTTTAGTCTCAAAGGATAAGGAGCGAACCACCGGAACACCGAAAATCTCTCATGTATTAACAGTCGTGTCCCAATTTCTTTCCTTATATGCACATTTTAGTTCAAAGTGTGAGTATTGCAAAGCGTAGAGAACTAAATTTCGTAAAGACACTTGATTAAGTTTAAATAAGCATTAGTAACACTCTGTATCGTATACACTGAATGGCTAAATTGATGAATCAAAGCCAGAGTATTGGAAATCTGGGCCCACAGTTTGAGAGGGACCCATTTTGGAAAGATAACTTCGTAAGTTTGCAGAGGCTAAACAGTATCTGTAATTAAGGCTGTACTGCTAAGTATCGTCCTTTATTTGATAAATATTGTATATTATATGGACAGAGGAACCGGATGAAGGAGAAGAAATTTACAACCGTGCCCTCTTTGATAGATGGCCGGTCCTGTTCTTGATAGTATTTTTCAGAAAATCAATGACCAACGTACGATTTTCGGAAAGATCCGCCCAAATTTGCACATAAAATTCACTGCTTGCGGCTGTGACTTTGTGATAAGGATCCTTGAATTATAAAGAGCTACTTCTGCCGTATCGCAAAATTTTATTCTGTGATTAGTGAGAATTTGCTTGTGATTCTACAACATGAAAATGTTTTATACATTCTTGCCAAGATTGAAGAACTCAACACTCTAGCGGAAATAGATTGGACTCATTATTTTTCACAAAGACATCATCAACGTGGTAAATTCTAATTTAATCATTTGCTTCTGAATAACAGATAGATAGACATACCCTTTATTCGCGAGCTTAGGCCCACTTGGACCTCTCTTTTACTCAACCTCGTTTGTCTTTATTATATATAGAGGCATTAATTAAAAACAAAAAGAAAGAGTAGACCGTGGGAAACAACCTTTGCAATTGAAGTTTGACAAAGAAAAAACAGACGTTGCCGGAAAACACCCACAGAGAGGGTGGATGAAAAAAACTGCAAAAACTTAGAGGCAAAAATAATTTAAATTAATTTATAATGAAAATGTTTGCACTTCAAAAAGCATAGAAAAAATGAAAACGTGTAACTAAAGGAAAATTCAAATACATTTTCAAATTACAAAAATATGATTACACCATCATCTTCCAATAGCGCCTTAAAATAACCTAATAGATATAGCCTAATAAATATAAAATAAAATATAATAATGAATATATCATAAATAACATCAATATTATAAAAGCGCCTTAAATAGTATATATAGATTAACTAATAATTACATATAAATGTGGTTCCACGAACAGAGAGCAGATCACGTCAGTTGATTTCACCTCATTTTACTTCAAGGATCCTTTCAAATATATGTATCTCGTTATATTTTTCAATTTAAAAAGCTCATTCCGCTAAAAAAATTCATTTACGAGGCATTTACAAGCAAGAAGGAGAAACGGAATCGGGACAAGTGACTGTTGATATCGGAGGCGGAAGAGGAAAGGGAAACTGTTCATTCATATTTGCAACCCTCCCTCTTCCTCACCCTCTCAAACTCCGCTACAACTACACGCTCTCTCTTTTATTTCCCCTCTACACGCAGCATCCCGTGCAACCCTTTCGCCTTCCTCTCCTTCCTCGCTTTACTTTCCATATCCGCGCTCTCTCCCCCGAGGCGAGATTTCCTCACCCGCTCTCATCTTTTTTGCTTTTGTTTGGCGCCACTTGCACCGACCGGGAAAGGGATAGCGGCAAATAAAGAGAGAATGAGCATTCGACGAGGAATTCGCTCCAAGATGAGTCCTCTATGGAGATCGCTCGGGAGAAATGGAATGTAAAGATTATGACGCTACGTAGTGGATGTTTCATCAATTCTGCGAAGATTCTATCTTAAGTTATTTAAAAAAATCAGCTTTAGGTGTTAAAAAGGCAATATTATGTGATATATCACCGAATAGCGACTTTTCCATTGTAATAATCGCTGCAAAGTCTTATAAAACGATTAACCAAACTTACCCAAAGTAACCTGGTTTGAGGACACGTAATTGTGAAATAATATTGTACTGTTTCAAAATTAGCGGTTGTGAATTGCTTGACTGTGATTGGTTTTGTAGCACAATTCCATCGGAATAGTTATCGTAGTAGCAATTTCTTATTACATTACAGTCAATTATATTCTCATTGTTAAGTAATCTACAGATGCATATACTTAAAAAACAAGTATAATAGAAAACTACTTTTCTACTGAATAATATAGTAATATGTAGCCTACCTGTTGATAACTGTAACATATAACGCAGGCGAGCTAGCATCATCAGCCTGATGACACTAGCACGCTTGCGAAACTAATCGAAAAAAAAAAACCTTTTGAAATTACAAAGTTGTGCATCCTCTTCTTCGTGGCTTTCTACTAAGTCACGCCTTAACATATTCGTAACAGAAATGTGCTCAATTTCATTTCAAAAATTTAGAATATCTGTTGATTGAAATCAAATGCCTCAATCAATTAACCTCTTTCGAACGCCACACCTTATCATCCTTGTTGTGAGCGGGTTCTATAAGGAATGAACAACATGTCAGTGCGCAGTAATGCGAACTAATCTAAGCTGCCGATATCTAAAAATAAGCCACCGATATCATTTAATTCTCCAATAAAAGAGGAGGAGAATTCAGGATTGGAAGCCTCTTTCTCGTCCTGATGAGGTTCAATCAAGTGTTTTCCCAATAACAGTGAATTCCTCTAAAAACACTCACTTACCTTTTAAAATATACGGTATTACCGATACCTTCTAGCTTTTATAAAATAATGATACATATTTCATTAAAGATTTTCTCTATTCTAAAGACAATTCTATCGAAAATCTTTCTTAGTTTAATTAATCGATATATTGAGAGCGTATTAGTTATCATTTTGAATCCCAATTCCAATTAGTTGAGCTATTCATCCAACTAGTACGAAAATCAATCTTAGGATAAACAATGTACATACAAAAGGAGAATTGATTCGTTATCGAAGCGTAATAATTACTCTTACCTAAGCTAATCATTACGGGTAACGAAAAAATTCAGTTTAAAGGAGAATATGCAGCCATGTTAGTAATCCAATAGTCTACTGAAAACATGAATCGTTCAAAAGGAATCTTGCCTACTCCGTAACCGAAAAGGTATGAATTATTAGGAATAATCTTGCCTACTCCGAAACTGACCGAAAAGTTATGAATATTAGGAATACCGTGTACATTTCAAAAGGGTGAGAAAGTGAATATATTTCCATTAATCGAAATTCGAAGTGACGCATTTTAGAATTTTTATCCATAGTTAATAATAAATGATGATACAAACCGTTTTGAAACTTACGAGGATCTGATATCTTGAAAAAATAATAGGTAATGATAAGATTTAAATAAAAATCGGCAAGTGGAGTAAATCTGAAGCATAAAGCTTGGAATCAAAAATTCCGTAAGAAACAAAAGGAAGATCCGGATCGCTGTGAAAAGGGATTTGTTCGGAATGGCGAGAACCGCACGGATGGGAACGAACAGAGTGAAAGAATGGGTATTCTTCATAGAACGCGAGAAAAGGTACGGGACAGACTGAAAAAAAGATGCAGAAAGAGGGAGAAACAAAAAATCAAAGCTTAGGAATAGCGGGCGAATAAAAGCAGGTTACTGAAAAGAAACAAAAAGAACAGCTGATTGGAAAAAGTGAAGGGGAGAAAAAAAGAGAAAAACAGTTGAACTGAGAGAAAGAGAAAAGTGGAACTCTGGCGCAAATGACAGAGGGAGAGACTGAACTTATTTCGAAGAGAGAAACAGTGGAAAAGAGAAAGGGATGATTAAGAGATGGAAGGAATCCGGGAGTGTTGATAGGAGAAGAGATAATGGAAGCCCAAAAGCGTTGAAAGTAAGCGGTTATTGAAAATATAACCTTAAAGATTCAAACAAGCCTTTATCTTTAAGGAACTAACGTAAAGCAGCAAAAACCCAATAATCCCGGCGTGAATTTAAACATTCAAGGTTTTCGGGATGTTTATATTGTAGAATATTAATTTATTTTTTCAGGGAAAAGTTCGATTATTAAGTGTTGTCCTCATTTTCTACGCATGATCCAGCAAAAATAACCATTACAGCCTTTAGAAACAAAACATTGATGATTAAAGTTTATTTTTGTATCCTTTTTCATAATTTGTGCATAAAAACTCTACTATTCTTAGTTTAGTGTAATATCTTACAAATATTTGGGCTAACTTCGTTACATCTGTCACTTAAAATGAAATTTTAATCAGAAATCTAATCTCATATTCCATAGAACTGAGGGAACAGTGAAAAAATTTAAGATATAAGGAAGTTTTATAAAACGTCACAAAAATAGACAAAAAATATACAAATTGATGAAGATGAATATGGTAAATGACAATCACAGAATGCAAAGAGAGAGGTGATGAAAGTTTATGACAAAAATTTAGGACCTAAACTGATAGATAAAGAAAGAGGCATGAAAATAGAAAAAAAGACGATATTTGCTCCAGAATATAAATGAATTTCAATGAGAAATTTTAGCAATATAATTAATCCAAGATTCTCAAGCTCATTTCGTTTTTAAAACTAGAGGAATTGCTGCTTTTTATTAATTTTCAAAGAAAGGAATATCAACCATAGAAATTATATTCCCAAAACTTAAACTAACTTACAAAGTAAAACGTACGACCTTATACCGTATTTTCATCTGAGTCTTATTTTAAAGTATTTCCTCAAAATTTGGTTAATCTACCGAACCATCAGAAATAAATACTCGAAAAACATTTCGCTTTCATTAAGGCGCCCGTAAATAAATATAATCCGTTGAATTATAGCAAGTCACACTTACGATATGAGGAAGATAAATCCCTATTTATTTCCCAGTCAAAGCATTAATTCGAATGAATATATCTACCATATTATCAGACTTGTTAACATTGAGATAAACAAGATTCAGAACTGCTTAAACTAAAGGGAAGAGAGAAAAGGGACTCGAAGGGACAAAAAGAAACACGAAAAGACAGCTCCCGGCGCCACGGACGATCGCAAAAATCCCACAGCGGAAGAACTGTACGTGTGCACGAGTGTGTGTTTTTAAAGTGACCGAGTTTTTGAGATGTTTTGGGGCACAGAGAGGGAGAGAGATTTTTGCCGGGAAATGGAAGAGGATGAAGAGGAGTACGTAAGCCCTTTGGGTGTGTGTGTTCCTCGTGTTGTTACCCTTTCCACCTTTTCCACTTCTCTCTCTATACCCACAATCCTCCACGCCTCTTCAACGAGTCCCTCTCTTCCATAACCTCTCTCACTCTACGCTCCCTTTTAGACCTTCATTCACGGCTGGCTGTTTGTGAGGTGTGGGTTTTCCGAGCTGGAGGGAGGGAAGATGCGAAAGGGATTTAGAATCGTGTGAAAACTGTATCATGGCTGGAGAGAGATGAACGGAAGGGGTACGTCGGGTGGGAAGAGTCAAAACATTTTAAAGGGTGAGCGCACCAGAAGAACAATAAAATCTTTAACAGGTGGGGAGAGTGTCACTGGCTTATTATTTCTATCCCGTTAACTTCAGGTGTTTTATGTTTGATTAGCGTGAATTCAATCTTTGCTTCAAAAGCCAAAGGTGCTCCACAGGTAGATTTGTACACATTAGTTGGAATATATTTTTGATTCTTTAGGGGGAAGCGAATTTTGTAAAATGAATGGATGTTATCCAAAACAACTTTATAGTATAGCTGTAAAAATTCAGGAATGAAATTTAACGAATTAAAAGAATGGAACAACAATGAAAGTTGCGGCATATTCTTCCGAGTAGGACTTTTTCTAGAAAATGTTTAAAGATAAATCGCTAAAACTTTCAAAAATTCCATTAGCATTAAATATTTGAAGACGGAGTTGAGTTAAGCTAGTTATACTGTACAAGAAATAGATTTATAAATTAGCATTCCATAAATTTTCACTCAGAGAATGTCACCTATGTCAACTTGCTCCGGTGCCGGGGAAATTTACACAGGTGACATCACCGGAAAAAATACTCGATTAAATTTTAAAATGTGATAACTTAAGATGCATCAAAGGAACCACACGGAAGCCTAAAGCTTCAACTAATGAATGAGTATAAAATACGAGCAAATAAGTGCAGAAATTAAAAATAGAAAAATAATATTTGAAAATTTCTGGAAACCTGCCCCAGTATACCTTACATTATATTGTTACTACAAATGATGATTCTGTCACATAGACCTATATTATTATGAATAGTTCGCTGAAATGACTTTTCTTGATACTGATACATTAACAAAAATTAAATTAAAATAAAAAGTGGAAAAATTGGGGTAATATTGAGGTTTCATTTATAAGGTATACCTGTACTTATCAACTTTGTTCGCTGATGTTAAACAGAGAATAATACGATTCTTCGATAGTTAAAAGTGAAATTTAATAAAATATAAGGATATATGATATCTCATGCAACAAATTTGACAAATTCCAATGATAGTAAAATATCCTAGATCTTAGGCAAGAAGCCAGATCATTTTAACTCTGCTGGAATCAAACTTCAGCAGAATTCCTGTTGAAAGTTGTTGAAATAAACCCGACAAGAGACACAACTATTGTATTTCCACAGAAAATTCTTTCTATTGGCGACTAGTTCTTCTACAAGTAGTCATCTTCAGAAAACAAAGATTGTCTCTCATGCATGTTACGGCACCTTTTTACCAAGCTGAGCTCCCTCATATAAAATGTCACTATTTAACCATTTATACCCTCATTACTTGCAGTAAAGTCACATCCCCAATCCATTCAACTCCTCCCCACGATCCAGAGCCAAGATAGAGCGAAAACACGAAAGCTTTAAGAAACGAAAACATATCACTAAACACACGACAGACATTCACTTGCACCCCCGTGGGAACGGGGGCATAAAAACGAAAGAGGAAAAAACAAGAGCGAGGAAAAAACAATCCGGAACGAGAAAACAATTCTGACCCAAAACATCGCGGGGATAACAAAAGAGGGCTAAAAGGCGAGTGACAGACGCGGAGTTGGGGGTGTGAGGGGAAGATAATGGGAGACGGAGAGAAGGGTAAACCACCCAATGGACCCAGAAAAACCTCACCCACTCCATCTGACCTCGAAAAGCCTTTTCTTCCTACGCCGGATACCGCACTTCTCCCCAAGTCTCGATCTCCCTCACCATCCCTCTGAGAGAATCCTTGTCCCACGCAGTCTGTCCTCACTCCGAACAGGGGTAACCTTACACCCTATACGATCTCCACCCCACCCACTCTTCCTCCCTTCCGTAAAACCCAACAGAGAGAAGAACCCTCTTCTACAACCATTTCCTCCCACTCCCTCCGGCACGACCCTCCCTAACCTCCCATCGGTGGTCAAACTGACCTAGGACAAAAAACCGACGAAAAAATGCACTCAAAACAGACGAGAGTGAGATGGGAGGAAATGTCTGGAGGAGATCGAGGAGAAGAAAGCATCGGTATAAAGGATTGGGGTAAATAGCGAAGAGGCGACAAAAGGGAAACGATGAGGATCTGCGTATATATTTGTACACATCGCTTCTTGCCGCAAAAATTACCGTCCTCAGGCATAAGTGGATGTAGAGGTGTATGCTTTTATATACAGAGCGAGGGTTCAAGTGCAAGCGATAAAAGACACGGAGATAAGATGAAAATGATTTTCGAGGATTGCCACTTTTAGCCCTATAGAGGTGGGAGAGATAGGAAATGATCCAGCATTGGTGACTTCTTGAGGCAGGAGAGTTGCTCATGATAAGTTGAGGAGCTAAAAGTAAAACTCACATTAATGTATGATCAGTATTAATAAAAATTTACTGATTTTTCAGGGAAAAATCTTTTTGTAATATTAATGATAGAAAATCCATAAAATATTATATACTGTAAATTTTCATTCGATCACACTGTCTTCATCATTCCCAATAAATGTCAGATTGAATTAGAAAAAAGAGTAAGTTCTGCGCACATAATTTTCCTCCATAAATTAGAAACGCCTCAGTAATGACTTAGCAAGTAAAAGAAGCGGTAAGAAATTTCTGTTTAAAAAGGTTTATATTCGAATTTCTAATGACAGATGGCACGGATTTGATAGGAATATTAACCATGTACTATATAAATAAACAATAGCTGAAGTCTAATCAGCAGGAATTGCCACAAAGCTCATCGGAAATAAAGGCTTCAATTCTGTCTCACTCCAATAAATTAGTAAAAACTTGGATTTGTCCACATTTCTTCTATTGATTTCAAAAGATATCTACCATTCCTTCGAAAAGTCCCACTTATTTGGTACGGAATTCTTGATTCCTCCATCAAATTACTCACTGCATGACTAATTGGTGTTTGAAAAACATATTAAAAAGTAAATATGGAAACCTCTCATGACCTCAACTTGATTTTCACTAGCATGAAAGCAAAAGCAGCGGGATGTCTACATTTCTTAAATACAGTTTTGCTGAAAACAGCACTAGAAAAAAAATATATAATTATTTGGGATGGCTGCGTCAAAAAGGAATGCAATGTATTTCCCGATGAAAGGAATGACTAATACTTGAAATATGTACTATGCTAAAGTGGTGAATCGAACTGTATGCCTATGTTGCTTTTCGGTAGGAACATATTCGCTAACTTCAGTTTGCCACAGGACCGACAACTCTCCGCTAGTCACCAAGGAAATAAAACGTCCCAATGGAAGGAAACCACTTTACCACCTTCCGCTCATCAAACGCCCCACTGTTTCTGCTCGGAAGAAAGGAAAAAAGAAGAAAAATGACATTTCCCCCAAGTGAGCCGGAGTCGGAACGATGGGAAGCAGTGGCTCGAGAGAAGATTGAGGAGGTTCCAAGAAGTCTTTCCTTGTATTCCCGTGGTATAAACAGGGGTCAGCACGAAAAAGAGATAGAAAAAAGGTCCAAAAGGCCGAAGGAACGATCCGTGGAGTGGGGCAGCGATGGGTCCACTCGGAAGACACGAGGCAATGGTGGCAAGGGATAGTGGAGTAGTCATCCACCCCACTAAAGCCCATTATAAGGGTATCCCTTTCCCCCAAAACACTCCTCTAGACCCACCGCCCTACGGGATACACTCCCCCACCGTTCCCAACCCCGATGACCGCACAGACAGCCACCGGCGCGGATTTGACATCCGAGGAAAGGGTAGAAATAAACCGATTCGGACCTCACCCTTCCCTTGCGGATATCTCGCTTTCTTTCTCTCTCTGCCGTTCGCATTCATTCCATGGTCGGTCGGATTCTGCTGAGAGTGGGGGGAGGAAAAAAACCATAACAAATGTATTGGATCGTCATCGCCGGTGGGATGAGGGTCGTGACCGCAGTTGCTACGACTCCGAATGAATGGAGCGGGGCTTTTCATTCACAAATTCGTCCGTGTGCGTGCGTATTCTGTGTGTGTGTGGGTGGGCGGGACTTTGCTCTCTGAGGATGTTTTCGGAATTTAATTCGAAAGTGTGTGAGCGGGGATTGTTGCGTGTGCGACCAACGTGTGTTTTCATGCTGGCGAGAGGCTCGAAGCCTTTGCAATGACAAAGCGAGATCTTTTCATTCCGTTTCATTAATTCTCCTCGCGTGACTTCTGTGAATGGAAAGTAAGAGGTGGTTAAATGGATTGTGCGCTTTAGAATTAATTCCGGCGGCGAATGCTTCGAAGCTCTATTTGTTTAAAATAATCCAACAAATGCCCTTCCTGTCTCTCTAGGAGGGAGCCGGTTCCGTATTACGAGATGATTTCAATTACGAATCTCATTTTCATTGAGGAGATGAGCTTCTGTCCGGGAAAAATTTAATGAAAACAGAGAGAACTAAAGCTAGTCTCAGAAAATTAAAACAGATTAGATTTTCTGAATTACATAAGCATTTGGAGCAAATGAGAAAGGTTCCATGAATATAATTTTCGAAACACGGATCCAAAGAAAATTACTTTAGCTCATACTAAGTGTAATTACATAGCCCACTTCGAAAGATTTTCTTAATACACTTCTAAGCGACTTCCTAGAACTCTTCTCCTACTCATTTCCTAAGGAATTTTACTTCCTGAAACAATGGCCTTTCAATGAGAAACAGTTTTTCTCACAGATTTTATTAAATTGGTTATGTTTCAGCCTCGTCAAAATTATCTTGATTTGTGAGACCTATTTCGTACCATTAAACGAGTGGAAATCGGGTTAGCCGGGATATCTTAGTTTTATACCGATCACAGCGGACATCTTTTCGTGCAAAATATTTATCCTTCCTTGATCCTTTCGAACTTTGACAGAAAGAAAGGAGATGCATTCATCAATGCCCAAAAATCTACTTCTGATTTTGAACTAAAAATACTTTATGTTTCGATGGTAGCCATATAATCACAAAGATACTAAAATGAGTGAGTAACATTCACACTAAAATGCCTCATAAAACATAATGATGTTATGGCTAATAATGCCAAGGAACGAACTACATAAAACCATCAAAAAGTTTATAACGCCAAAAATGCATATTGTGGTGGAGTTATGGAGTTCCCTGGCATTAAAAAGCTTCATGTTCAGACAGTCCAAACTTGATGAAATTTGCAACACTTTCTTGCTTAAAGATAAGTTCACTCCATTTACATCACTAAAGAAAGCAAACTCCTCAGGCGCACGAAAGATGCTAACAGAGATAACATACGAAAGAAAGAAGTATATGAAAGGAGGACGAGGCTCTTAATCTTCGAAGTTGCGGACATAACGGTCACCGTCGCCTCCTCTCTCCACACCTCTTTATCCTGGCAACATCTTCGTCAACCTTGGATTGCGACGATTTGACGGAATCGTCTTGCTGAAAAGTTTCCCTTCTAGCACTGGTCCTTAACCCATATACACCACCCACGCCGACAGAAGCTGCTCCACTAACCCAAAGAGTGGTGGAAGGAGAAGTCTCGGAGGGTAAAAAGGAACCCGCGAAAGAGAGGGAGAAGGGTATAGGATAAGAGGGGGGGAAGGAAGGGTGGATTCTGACATTGAGATGGCAAGGGTAGGGTTCTCCCTTGGTAGGGGGGTGAGGCAGTCTGGGAGAGAAGGGAAAAGATTGAAGGTATGGGAAAGGAAGGAGAGTGAAAGGGTGAGAGAGATAAGACACAAACTGAAAAGAAGTTAAAGGTGGAAGGAGAATTAAAGAGCAGCGTGGCTTGTAAATGCTAAGCATAACAGATCATAGATAAATAAAATATTATGGAAATAGAGTTGATGACAGGGTAGAAGCGCATTAGATTAATAGTCTTACAGAGGGTATAATTCCATTTTATTGCAGTCTTGGAAGCATAAGGAACATCATAAAAGGAAAGGAGCAACAGGTTGAATAAAATTTAGTTTAGTTTAGAAATACTAAGAGAGAGACATTTAATAACGTATTAATACCGTAATTACCCTTTAACTACTGCCATCACGTTTATAAGATTTTGATCTTTTTTATGATATATAGTTTGGTTTATGCACGTAATACAAGTAAACGATAAGAATGTGATAGCATAAAATTGAAGCTATCCTCATTTAGGCAAGAGAAATAGATCTACTGCAATTAATGGAGCTCTGATTCTAAAAATGTTCTACATACGACGGGAAATTTTTCAAAACATTTGCGTAATTTAAGGGTTAATCGGTACAGCTCTGCATTTGTTGTCTCAATAAAACAAAAAGTTCTAAAAAATTATTGTGTTAGTAACTAATCATCATACCCAGACAGCTGATTAAGATCAGGCAGATACATAGTGTTGCTCAATTGATGAAAAGACAAAAAGCAGAGATAATTCCTTGATTATTTGATTTAAACAATACAACACCCTTATTGGTGTGGAAAACTTTGATTTTTGTGGAAATGGCAATCAATAAACGCCATATTGTACTTACCACAGTATTGGAACGAAAAACAATCAACCATTTTCTTTAAATCAAATACTCGATTGAGATATTAATTCGAATAACTGCTTCTGGATAAACAAAATATATTAATATTTCTATTTTATTTATATACACATTTGTAGCATTCATTAAATAGAGAGAATAATACATAGATGTACCTAAGGTACCACATAGTTTACGGTGGATTGAATCGACAAATAAAATAAACTGAAGAGAAGGTAGTAAAAGTTGTGGTGGAATAAAGCTCCGAAATGTTGGAAATAGAATGATGAAACGGTCCTGAGTAGCGGATAGTGACGAAGCTGAGATTCTCTTTTATGATCTACGGAGAGTTTAAGTGTATTGCGAAGGTATCAACGGCTGTAAAGGATCGAGAATAAGATGATGAAAAAGGAAAGCGTACGAGAGCTACTGGCTACTACTGGAGATGAGGGTTTTAGTGAGAAACACGAAAAGAATTTGATCTCTCGATGAAAAAATTGCATCTTCTTCCGCATTTCAAACATTCTTCTTGAAGTATTGCAAACTTTGGAATTTATTTATTTGAAGTTTCATTTCCAGAAATATATAATTTGCTAAAATACATTGGAATGTTTTCGATTGAGCCTATATTAAAAACCCACGTAAAAAATCGCGTATATTTGTACAACTTACTATGGTGGATAGGAGCATCGATAGGGAAAAGATAGTAGTGCAATTCTTCTGTAAATATCCTGTATAATTTTAATACCTCGGAGAATGCATGAAATGAACCCTCACTGGCGGTAAACATCTTCAAAATTAGCAAAAACGCAAGTTTTATCAAAATTATAATTCTGTTACGAAATAAAAACACTAACTAATAATAAACTTTATGTAAACTTCAAGAGAAGGAATTCTTCGTCTTGGTTTTATGGATAAAAATACCTATGGTAGCAGCTATTGAGTGGTTGTAGATGCCCGCATAATAAAAACTCCAGAATGAGTTAATAAGAACGTTTAGTTATTCTATAAATTTATTATATAAATATTAGCACGTTTACGATTCCTATAAGGCCGTGATTCTACAAGAAGGACATATAATTTATAACAATGAAAATTAGTAGCTACATCCATGGCAACAAGAATAAGCCCTCAACGAAAATTATTTGGTAATATATAAAAAATTCCCAAGGAGAATCGAACATGAAAAAAGTCTGACGGAATCAGGACCCGAACCCGGGTCTCCTGATTGCCGGTTAGTTGCTCTAACCATTGAGCTCTTCCACCAGAACATTTCTCTATGCATTTTAGGAGATCGTAGGTATTGGGCTCTCCTTCCATCACTTTGTATGGTCGATGCCTCTGCGAGGCCGTGGCTGTGACCGATGCCACTGATTCGGACGAACTCACACGCCGTTGCCTACAAAGTCTCCCAAACGGTATGGAGAAATGTTGTGGTGGGATAGCTCAATGGATAGAGCAACCGACCGGCAATTGGGAGACCCGGGTTCGTGTCCCGATTCGTTTCTCCTTGGGAATTTTTGAGGTGCACGCCTTATCGTGCCAAGTCACCTTAACCCTTTTCCTTGTACATAAAAAATTCTTTCGAATAAAACTTCACACATCCAAAATAAAATATGTGATATTTAAATTTAGAATAAAGTATTGGCAATTATTAAATAATGTGAACTCTAATTAAACGTCTTTTGTTGTCTTTCCTCATCACCGGTGGCGATGAAATGAGATAATCCCATCATTCAATAGTTCAAAACACAACGAACCGGATTAAATGTTCTTTTACTCGCAAGTATTAACGGCCGTTAAACTGTTTCCGGAGCCAAAAATAAAAACCGCAAATTAAATTTCAAGGGGATAGAGAATAAAAATAAAACATCCGCGCATAAATTCCCAACGAGTGGCAAAAAATTCTTATGATCGCTCGGTAACCACCGGGTGTGAAATATAAAAAATACACCGCTGTGTCAGAGTGACGCGGGAGAGGATAGAGAAATGGAGAAAGCAGGGCTGACTCGGAGGTAAAAACTCGCCTACAATCTCTTCCCACGCTGAAAGAGAGAATAACAACGTGTTTGCGTGAAATAGAGACAGAGAGAGACCGGCGCGGCAACGACCGTGAAATAATAGGAATGAGAGAAAAAGGTGGCGGAAAGGGGAGATTTTTGGGTTGGGATAGGAAGGAAAAGGGCAGCAGTAAGCCCTTAGCTGAGAGGAATGGGAAAAGAGATGAGGAATGGATCGAGAGGCGATATAGGAAGCGCGTGCGAGGTTGTGGTCCCGCATAGGGTGAAGCAGACGAAATTCGCTTTCGAGGGTCCTCCTCGACAGCTCTTTTTTTATCTCGGAATAGCGCGTTTGTGTGACCGGTGCGAACTGGGTCAAAGGTCGAAAGGCATTAATAAGGAAATGGGTTGTTTTTGAAGGAATATACGCTATTGGAGATGACCTCTCGTGAACGGCGGTCACCATAAACGAAGAAGTAAGTAACCATCAGACCGTATTCCAGACCATAACATCAGTGGATGCTTTACGCCCCGAGGAGGATGACGATAAACTGTCTGCTTCGAGTTATTCCCAAAACATCCTTCTTTCTCTAGTGATAACTCGAACGAATGAAAAGTGATAAGAGGGCGAGGATTAATAAACATAGGAATGGAATGTTGCCTCGTGGATGTTATCGGATATAACAATACAGCATTACATTTTCAATTGGTACATACATTCATGTGAACTGTAGCTGAAATTGAGGAAGGAAGATAAATATTTAAGTAATGAGACGCAGCCCTTTGAATTCCTTTGTTTTTAACGTCGACAGACCAAAAATATTTTCATAAAGTAATGATAAATCAGTCAATTAACTAAATTTAATTTCCTTATCCATGTCATAAGACAAATCAGTTTTCAGTTCAGAAAAACAGTTTTTCAATTCACAGAAAATATAGAAATATATAATTGTCATAGAGAAAAATATACTCTTGAATCTTCGATTTCTCCATCATTCTATTCGTAATTAATCATGATTGATCATATATTATAGAAAAAAGCATCTCAAGAAACACCGCGCCGAGTTCTATACTACACACATCAGTAATTAATTTACATGGTGATTCGCGGACAGAACTAAATTATAAGATTAGTATGAATTCCATCAACTATTACAGCGTAATATAACAGGCTCCCATAGGAAATTGTAAATAGCAGTTTCTACGCTAAGCAAAGTAATTTTAATCGATAAATTCTATTTAGTAGTAAGTTAGTGTTAACAATATTTAAGTGGTAGAAAAAAGCTCACAATCTTTGCACAATTCCATAATTAATGCTCTTCAAATATCCATGAATATTTGAAAAAGCTTTTATAGATTATAAGAATTTTCGTAGATAGAAACAGAGAAGGAAAGTGAGAAAGCTGATGTCTTTCTACCGGAATAATCCTCAATTGCTAGATTGAAATACTGTTTATAACCCTACGCTGCTATTACAACAATAATACCATTGAATTTTTTCAGATATTTGTACAGTATACGAATTTCTCTCAATGACACTTAATAATTTATAAATATTAGCTTGAAAATACAGTAAATTACACAAATCTAGCGCCAAAATAAAACCTTAGTTTAGCAAGTAAATAAAACGTGACAACGACGCCGTTTGTGTGATTGAGTAAATTAAAGATTTTTACAAAATATAATAATAACAATATCACTAAATATTTGGTAAGCGTAAGCTACCACAAAAGCTAGGGACTATTTTATTTTGAGAGTGAAATTAGTGCCGACGAGTTCAGAGCCTTAAACCTCCTTCTAAAGAAAGATGAATTCTGCGGGTCAGACTATTGCTGCGAAAAGCTATTAAAGAGAATATTTGAGGGAAAATGTTGTAAGCTAAAACGCTAACCAGGTAAAGGAAATATCGCGGATGAAAGTTAATAAAGATTGCTTTAAAGTGTGTAAACTGATCTATTTACCGCAAAGAGAATGAAGCTATACGAGAATTACTCTATCGTTTAACATTTTTCACTGCTATGGTTAGTGATTCCTCCTCCACATAAGAGAGAGAGTTTTATCTTAAATCATAAAACTCTTCATATGCACAGCTAGTTTTAGTAGGCCAATTAAGAAGCTGAATCCTGACGATGCGTAAAGATCGAGAGCAAAATACGAAGGCATTCAAATTACGGTTTCTTCCTTCTTATAATTGCGCTTCCTTGTAAATTCCATCTTGCTGAAGAAAATCCTCCAATTTTCAATCTTGGCAAATCCTCGCATTGAAAATGACCCTTTATCGAGAAAATTTCAATATTTGGCGGCGGCCATAAGCCCGCCATTCCATCGCAGTCTGAACGCATTTCGTTCGATACGCGTTTACTCGACCGCCGCTACGGAACCATAGTCGCAAGATTCGGTTTATCGACCGCTTTGCCGAAAACGGAACAACGCACTGCTCCCTCGGAATAATTCCGCACGGCGCAACCAATCTGCCCTTCCCCATTCAAAGACGCGGCCTTACAAGAACGCGCCCTCCGAACGAACTCCTACAGCAATGAAATGAAAAAGATCTTAAACCACTGCGGAACGTACTAATACTCATTTTGATGATGAAAGCAGAAATCAAAGCTATTAAATGTGTACATCATAGACTAAAGATACTACAAATATCATTCTTAATATCGCTCGTTTCTCGAGTAGAAAAGCGTTCATATCAAAGAGAACAGATAATACAAGAGTTAACAAATGCACTGAGTGCTTAGTTAGTCAAGTTCTTTGCCTTGACATAGGGTTAATTACATTCTCTGCCTTTGATAGATATCGTAAAGAAGATTATTGTTACGTGGATATGACTGAGAGGTACCCCAGAAACTTGATCGAAGCGGTGCGTATTTATTGGATTTCTTTAAAAGCTTCGATGAAAGAAGTTTATCTGTAATACTACTGTACCACATAATAAACAATATAACACCACTGCATGTTGTAGTATAAAATATAAAGAATCTGTAACAAATATAAATATAAAAAATCTGTAAATGATATTCGAAACTATACGATACCGTTGGAATATCCCGTAGAATTTCTAAAACGTCAAGTATTATAAAAATTCTTTGAATATATATATATATATACCTTTTGTATATAGAGACACATTAGTAAAATAATAAATGTACTAGTTAAGTCCTAATAGTACTATGTGCTTACTAAATTATTTATAGTGATGATAATTCTAAAATTATTTTCAACCGGTCTTTAATCTAACGATAACAGTAAATAAATTGAATAAGACGTTCAGCAGTCATAAGCAGCCTATAATATCCCCTCAACCATTCAAAACGGCCATATTTTAAGGTCTCAAATTAAACCTTATTCCTTCCGTATAATGAAACCAGGAAACATCCTTAAACGAAACGCACGTCAATAATAACACGTTATATTCCCAGACGGCCATAAAAACTACGCCTTCCTCCACGTAATCTGCATATCATTCACCCCTTTACGGCAACTTCAGATTAAAACGCATCGCACCGCTTTGGGTGGAGGATGCGAGAAACTATTAACCTGGCAGTCGACGAAATATTTTTCATCCTCCCATTCTGACAACGGCAGTAAATTTCCCTTCAGGGCCAGGAGCCACGTAGTCACGTGACACAAGACTGCAGAGCGAAAGGAGAGGCGGAGGAGTCATCCCCCCCACGCCTCAAACCTCCACGCGAAGACGCAAAAACCTTTTTACGCCCAGAGATTGAACCGCCGCCCACTCGCAACCGCACATTCGACCGCATCAACCACACCCTTTAAACCCATCGAAAACAAAGGAATAGCTTAAACAGCCGATTCTTCTGGGACGCCGATGGTAAGGTTACTCGTCCGCTCCGCTACAAGGCGGCAGCGTAGCTACCCAGCTCTGCAGCCAGCTGCCGTAAATTCCAACCCCCGTCTAGGCCTGGAGGGCTGCCAGAGGGGTGGGGGAGAGGGGGCGCGGGGGCGGAGGGGCGAAAGCGGTTGCGAGCGGGGGCAGTGGATGGATTGTTCGGGAGAGCCGGGGGCCAACTTGAATCTCCAAGAGGTGGGTGGAGGGGAGATCAGAAGGAAGCTGATTGCGAGGATGGAGAAAGAGAGAGACAGAGAGAGAGGAGAGGTGGAGAGAGAGCGAGAGGAAGAGGTGAAAGCGGTGAGTAGAGATGGCGTAATAGAGAGGGAAAGTTTTAGCGGAGGAAAAGGCGGAAGAAACTAGAGAGAATCGCAAAGAGAAAGGGAAAGTGGAAGAAAAACTGGGCAGGAAAAAGGAGAGCAGAATGTTTAAGATAAAATGAGAGAGCTGAGGGAGAAGATAGCACCGGAATTTAAAGCTAAAGTCCAATTTTTTGACAGAAACGAAGAATCTAGATAATACTCAAACTAATTGTAAATTATATTAATGGTAGACTCTTGGTATAATGGTTGCCACCTTGCTTTTATCGTTACTTATATAGCAATAATCTTAGGCCCCCGGATTACCAACTGGATAAAACGCGCGTATCTAGTGACAGCGGTTCTCAATTCAATATCTGATGGGGCCCAATTTTTGAAAAAAAAAATATCATAAATGAAATCAGCTGTAAAAGCACCTTTATAAGCAGATACTTCTCATAATAATAATATTTTGGTAGGCTTACCAAAATAAAATTCAAGCGAGAGAGTGACGCATAGATCGAATATGTACGATATGGCTTAACATCCCAAGGAAAAGCGCACGAAGGAGGATAATGGAAAGCTATAGAGAGATTTGAAGGATGTATTCGAATATGAGAGAGAGGATGACAAGGCAGATGGAAGGTGAGCATAAGCGAAGAGGGAAGAATGACGGGCAGATAGACGGATGGCTATATTAAACCCTAAACCGAGAGTATGATGTCCTTTCTTAGTAAACCCGTACAGGTTTAGAAGGAAGAAGCAAGGATTCTAGAACATATGAAAATGATAATGTAACACAAGGCTTACAAAGCATTCTGCATACAAGGTGGATTTGACTAGACGTGGTAGTTTAGAGGTTAGATCATAGGTGGGGAACCTGGAGGGCCTTCAGTCAAAATGCGGAATTTTCGAAAGTTCGATGCGGTCTTTTTGTCAGTTTCTAAAATATGCCCTTACTTAAAGTATATCGTTTCCATATCTTGCAAGTGACGCTAAGAGAGGATGGATTGGAAAATATTCTCCTTTGGTTCCCTTAGCGAATGAATTTGTATTCTCTTACAGAATTTCGATGCAAAACTTTTATAATAGTAAAAATACTTTTTAATGTATTAATACGCAATTCAAGTGCGGCCTAACCGTTTCCAATGTAACCTAAACTTTTCTTATGCGGCGGGATAGAACATATACGCCCTTTCGATGTTAAAAGGGTTCCCACCCTAAGATTAGATCATTTCCCCGGAACGAGGAGTTGGGTTCGTGTCCCAGTCTCGTCGATATTTTTCACAACTGTTTATAATTATTTAACAGTTAGCTGAAAGAGTACTCTATAGGCTTGGAAAGCAAAATGCCTCGAAGAATAAAATTGGAAATATCAGGGTAAATAAAAGTGCAGATAAAACACATGAGGCAAGCAATAAAAATACAACCGAAAACAGAGAAAAATGTGATAGGAAATGAACCTGCAAGCAAGACAAATTCGAGTGAGATAAGATTCTGAGGGCACCGCGCAGAAAGTAAAGCACCATACTCTCCCACGTCACTGGCCACCCCATCATTCCTTCCCCTCGCTTCTCAGGCATAGCCTAGCGGTCGGAAAAAATCTCCCGCCCAATATATAAGAGCCCAACGCGATTATCGACTCCCTATCTCACCTGGGCGATATAAATTACGCAGAGATTTACGCCCGGGTGGATGCTTCGGAGGTGGGGAATACGCGGAGACTGCACCCTGGGGGAAAGAGAGGATCCTACCACGGTAGCAATCTTTACTCCGCCTCCCTACCCGCTCATTAAGGCTTATGAATACTTTGCAAGCGGAGGGAGAGACGCGCCCCCGGGGAAAGTGAGGGATTTTGGACCGAGGTCCAGAAAACGATTTGGTCCTTGGCGAGGGGAGAGTTGAATGCAGCGCCTCTCGCGGTTTCTGACAAACGCCCCGGGACATGACGGCACTTCCTTATGAAAGACGCTTTCAACGTCGCGTAATGCTTGAAAAGGTTATTGGCATTATGAGGAGATGATTCGAGATCATTTTCTCGTGGAGGGATGAGCGTTGGCGGAGGATATTTACGCCGGTGCCTCCGGCTGAAAGGAGTTTGTGGATTTACGTTACGTGGTAAGTGGGAGAGAGTCTTCTTATGGAGTTAGATTAGGTGATTTATCGTCGGATGAGTTTCCAGCCGCCGTCTTTAGTGGATGACAGCTTGTCGAGGAGTTTATGATCGCTCTACTTTTTTTGAGATCGGACATCCGAAATGAGAATGGACGGCGAAATTTGCGCCAAGTTTATGAATTGCTGCGGTCATCTTCCTTACGCGATCTCTGTGATAAATCGATAAACATTCTTTATTATCACTCTCTAATGCGCAGGATTTGGGTAGGTGATATGAAGTGGGTGATATTGCATTATCTCTGAAAATCCATGGAACAAACCCCTTCAGCTAATAAAATGAAACGGGATGGAGAATAACCAAAATATAACAGCAGTTCTTATAGGTAGATGAGCGCTGAATATTTTTCATTTAAAATCAACTCATCTTATGAAGAGTGATTTGCAAGAAATATTCCATTACATATTTATGTGTTTAGCACTGCAACAAGTATGTTAGCAGATATAAAAGGAATCTACCCGAAGAGAGGCACTGAAATACGAGATTCATAATCGATGTTAGGGCTTCTGATAATACAGCGGCTGCTAAAGAATGGTTGAAATGTTAACTCTAAAATTTTCTTATTGCTTATTTAAAAAGTTAAACTACATTTATCATATTAACAAAGTTTCATTGGCACAATTGTCTGAATATTGTTCGAACCACCGCTATGGATAGTTGAACTATCAACTATGAAAAGTTTATGATAATATTATTTATGAAAAAATCGCATTTTAGGAAAATCAGAAATCTTCATAAAGTCAGCGAATAAAAGTGATTACTCAGACCCCTCCATATCACCTGTATTCTCTGAACCTTTAATGAGAATGTGATTTCTCTCCTCAGCAAACTGCAACGCAGACCAACAGAACAGCTTTATATAAACATCGTAATAAAGATTTTTTGAAACGAGATGTATTTTCTACTTAGGTATCGAAAAATGTAACCTGATGATTTCGTTATACTACCCTTAAAAATATGTAGAGTGTATTTCGTGTACATGTATTTTTTATTAATATATAAAACTTGTTTATTTTTTACTATAATGCTAGGATAAGCTAAATTACTTTTATATGCACTTAACAGCTTTCATGGGAAATGATAGAATCGTGGTGGTGCGAAATGGACTTCCCTTTTTCAGAGCTGCGCTCTCTTTTAGTTTCCGACTTTTCAGAGCAAGGCTGAGTTATGGACAACTAAGCAGAAATAGCTGCCAATGAATTAGAACTTTTTGAGTAAAAATAGTATCATCTCAGATCAACCCTGTTAATATTCTAAATTAAATTACAGCTGCCTAGAATTATTGATGCTGCTAACTTTGCTCAGAATTTTTGATCAGCATTTAAATTTACCACTTTCGTGGTTTTTACAGTATTAAAAATAATCACCCAATCTCATAGCTATCGCAAGGATAGTAGGACTGTAACTTATCTAAAATTGATGCGATTAAATGGAACTACGGACAAATATTTCTGTTGATGTATTCTCAGTCTTCAAGTAAACTTTAGCCGTTCTATAAATATTAGACAAAATTAAGTAAAATATCCGAGTTAGACAAACGAATGTTTTCTCGAACTAGTGAAGATTTTATATCACCTTTCGATGCATATAAAGTAACATTAACTTCAGCTCGTAATGTATATACATTTTTGTTACGAAGGAGAAATAGTTTTCCAGTAAATCTTTACTAAAGCAAAACTCAAATAGATATGTAAATAAAAATTAAATATAAAGGGGACAAATGTTGTCGATGAGTTACGACAGAAACGAACAACACAATAAAGTTCATTTTGATGAAAAAAACTACCCAAACCACTTCATCATCGCTACACAAATTGTTTTCCTTGACTACGATCATGAATTCTCCCAGTATAGAAACTAATTTTCTGATTTCAATATCTTTAGAGCACGTACGCGAATCGTTTTATGGTCAGGATCAAACTCCTGGAGCGTTTTACCCCGTACCCTGCACATACCGTTCTTGAGAGATTTCTTTATAGCCTCCGCCTGAAACGAATCATTTAATTCCGACCCGTTTCCTTTATAGGGCACGAATTACGATTGAAATTCTACAACTCAATACACGGATGTATTGGAATCCCCTCCACCCGAAGAGCTATCAAAATCGAACAGGTGCGCCACAGAATGGAAGCGGAAAGAAAAAAAAAGCACGCCGAACAAGTCCGAGAGACAGGACGTGAGACAAAAGAATAAAACGCGAATGCACTCCCACTGCACTAGGACGAAAATAGACCTCGAACGTTAGAGAAAGGATACCAGAGGAAAAAGCTCACGTGAAGCCTTTTTATAAAGAAGGTAAAAGCGAGTCTCCTTTCCGAAATCTCTCCGACCCTGATCTGCCACGGACGCGATCTCATATTGGATCTTGAATGCCGTATAAAAAACCGGAACCATTGATGAATGACAGAAGACTGACTGAGCGTGACATGCATTCCTGTTGCGCGCATGAGAGCCCTCTCTGCCGCTCTTCTTTTTCGTTCTCGCGGAGAGCAAACGTTGAGGACAAGAGGTAGGGAATATAGAGCCGTCTAGAAATAACCACAGGTCTTTAGAAGAAAGCAATGGCGGTGCGGGTGGGTAAGGGAATAAAGAGGGGGAATGATTGGGAAAGAATAACCCTTCTCGAAGGGGGCGGTGAAGAATCTTTTAGGCTTAGAAACGAAGAGGATGTTCGAAGAATGAGGAAGAAGAGCGGCATTTTCATTAAAGCCATTCGATCCCTTTCTACGTTTGCTATCCCAAACAGAAAGAACGGAAACGATACCTAAGCTCCCTTCCAAAATGGGAGGAAGAAGAATGGAAAGAATATCGCTGCCGAATAAGACGAATTGCCTCCGAACTGCTTCCAAATGTCGTCAGTTTTAACCACCAGAAAAGGTGAATTTCCTTTAAGAGCATACGAGTATACTATAGGTTTAACTATCCGTAGTTTTTTCTTGCATTTCATCACATTTCACAAATAAACTTTCTCTTGGATCAGGGTTTATTAACCTTTATCTATCCAAAGGACGCTTCTAGTAGCATTCGTCCTTAATATGAAATCTCTGGGAAACACTTGAGTGGCGATTTGCTAACATTCAAGCAAATCAAAATCGAAATTGTAGGACGGGAAACGAAATGAATGGAAGATATTAAATACTCCCAATAGGGCCAATGTGAGATTAATACAGCTCTAATGTATAATGAAGACGTGATTTTCACACGTATTTTTTGTGAAATGTTTACCACTCCACTCATTGAGAATAAAATATCCCGATTGGAAACTGGGAATTATTTATTCATTCCCAATGAGTGGAGTGGTACATTATTTCACGCGCTACGATAAGTATCTCTCTGAACGAAATACCAGCGACTGTCTCCCTTTATTCGACCGTGGTATCAGAGTGGTAAGCGTGCTAGCACTCGAATCCCTGCTAATCGGATTGTTCTGTCTAGGGAATGGGTGAGTAATATTCCACAACAATAATAATAATTTATTATTATTAATACGAAAGGTTTGAAAGGCTGATAGAAGATATAGCTTTCCATTTAACCATTATCGTAGAATAATATTTTTTAATATTTTAAATATTGTTATAGGATAATGTTTAAATGAAACTCTTCTTAAACAGCGGTAATCATAAAGGCAATATTTTTAATTACCTCCCCATTGACTATAAACATATAAATTAAGCCCTTAATCGTAGCCTGTCATTATACGAGACCAATAAAGAGCATGAAGCGGCGAATAATTGTAAACAGCTTAGATTTAATTAGCGCATTAAATTCCACTTGCTTCGGACATAACATCCGGAAATATATAAATACGCTCATTCACTCAAAGAGCATCAGTTTCAGACTCGGAATTCCCACGAAAAATTCGCTCCCATCCGCTCTCAAACTCAACGAGGAAGTAACCCGAGAAAACACAACAAAAAGAGCATGAAGCGGCGAATAATTGTAAACAGCTCTTTTTAGCCTCGGAACGACGGGGAACGACTTTGAGGAGAAACATTTCTTTTAATTCATCCGATCTGAAGAAGGGATGAGGAACAAAAGCCCATCTCCCGTAAAACCATCAGCGCGTCGTAGCAACGTAAGACCCGAGGGAGACGAAGGAAAGAGAAAGCTTTCCCGCCATCCTTACGCTCTCCATTCAGCCCCCCTTACCCCAGAAATCCACATCCCACTCAGAAGGGAAAGAGTGGAGTGGGCGTCTAAGGAAACTTCCAACACTTACTCCCTCCCGAGCGAGTGATCCCCCACCCTTACGCCACAACCTCTCAAGAAATGGAGAGAGGATTTCCCCGACCCGCCACAACATCGCCCACCCTATCTCTCCCCGCGCCTTTCCTACCCCACCCAATTACCTTTAACCACTTAAACGAGGACATTTTTCAAATTTTAAGTCCGTCCGAAGACTTCATCCCTCCGCGGATGGGATTCATCACTTTCGCTCGGGCCGAAGTTAATTTACGCCACAAAGACTATTTTCCGTCGATTTTGACTGAATGATTTCATCGAATTCTTGTGCACCAAAATACTACTCTCGGGTTCCCAAAGTAGATAGCTAAGAAATATTCCTGGATGAAATGAATCCTGAATATTTCTTCACAAAAACACGTACGTAGAAAACGGGAATATGTAAGAAATTTTGACTTAAAATCGACGGTCTCATATCTTTTCTAAACTTGTCCGCTGCTATTGATGAATGATATATATTTCAATATGAATGAATTTTCGCCTATTTGCCACTGCACTTATTATTAGAGTAATACCAAATTGCCGTTAAGGAGAAACTAAAACTCTCACTGAGAAGGAAAATCTGAGAGATGAATATCAACAAAGAATAGAATTATAAAACCTTACTTTAAAAGAGTAAACAAAAAATGGGTGTGTACACAGGTATGAAAAACTCAAGCTACCGGTTTCGAGGATGCTACCTCATCATTAGATCTATGACCGATTTTTTTATCCTTTTAGGCTAAAATACGAATAAGTTCCATCAAATATCGCTGGAGTCAGTTCGTTGTAGGAGTCCGCAGGAATTCAATGAATTTTCAATTATTTTTCAGGAAGTTTCAACACCTTCCGATTATCAGCAGGTTTGATGCTTTAAAAAACCGTGCTTTGCCATGATACCGCGATAAAGACCTTCCTGGGGAGGTGATAAGTTTTTACCAACTTTCTTTTCTCCAAGTGTTACATTTTGATCAACTCACGTATCGTGGGCACACATTGTTCCTCCATAGGCCAAATTTATTATCTGTGACATTAATTAGTGACGTTTCACTAGAAATTAACTATTAATTATCGATTACCCACGTACGCTGAGATGTTAGTTGTGTCAACGAAAAAGATGGGTAAAGATAGAAAATTCAATCGAAGAGGGTCATCCGGCTTATCATCACCACTGTTATGAATACAACCTATTAAAAAGATCCTGAAGTTGTTCTCTGTGAAAATACCCTACTCCATACATTAATGACACTAATTATGGAAATGCTAACGATAATCGCATTTTGCGCCATTACCCCTGGAAACAACCGGGAAATGTCTCCATCTCCCCACCCTGTTCGCCTACCGGAATGAGTCAAAAGGGTAACCCATGGTGACGTATCTCGTTGGTTTTGACCTAGGAGATCCGAAGTGGATCGTAAGGAGGCGGCAGACGGCGCTCAAGGAGGAGGCGGGTGTTGTCGTCTTGGGAAGCTTTTTGTGCGGTAGCGGGGGTAAGGGTAAGGGCGGGCCCTCCAGGAGGAAGACGATTATAGGTCAAGGCGACGAAAGGCGTAGTGGGTTCTCCTTTGGGGTGGTTGATGGCGATGGGATGGGAGGGATGGAGTGGGAAAGGCAAGGACCCCAGGAGGGTCTTTGTGGGAGGAAAGGCGAAGATGCTTGCGCTGAAAAGGAAAGGGAGAATGGGGAGGAAAGGAAGGAAGGCGTGCCTAATCTCCCAGGAGATATTAAATGTTTTAAAGGGGATGAGGAAAAGCGCCAGACATGCCGAATAAGGTGGCCATTTTTTTCCTCAAAGAAGATATAGAGGGAAGGAGGGAGCTTCTTTCCGCGTATTTTTTTTAGATTGGAGGCAACGCGGCGTTAAGGAGAGGGATATAACCTCGGCGTTCTTACGCACCATCTTGCCTCTTCCTCGAGTCTTTCGCAATTAGCACGTGCGTATTAAGGAGCCGAGACCTCCTTTTAACCTTTTTATAGCCGACGCCTCGGCGAACGCCTTTTTCCGGCGCGCGCGTGGAATCTTAGAGCTGCCGCTGAATCTTAGGCGCGTAACGGGAGCTGTTGCTCGAGGAGATGGAGTTGCCGTTTCCGTTGATTCTTTCATAATAACAAGAGAGGCCACGAAAATTGTGTTTCATCCCGTTTCTACCTACAACTTTTAACTGATAAAGAAAAGCCTCTAGAGAAATACGTGGTAAGTTCTTGATTAAGAAGTAATTTTTCCTTAATTTTAAGATAAATACATTATTCGGCAGATATCATTTTAGTGTTTTATCCGTAATTCTTCAAATTCTAAACTTCCGCTGCTAAATTCAAAAACACGATATGTTCTAAAATGATAAAATCTAACTACTACATATATAAGAAGAAATCAGGATGAATTACAAAAAAAGAAGAACAGATATAATACCACTTAATATAATTTTTCGTAGCTGTATATTTAGCCGAAACTAAGATTAAACAAAAGCAATAAGAAGTATCTTCAAACAAAACGCTAAGGAATAGCAGCAAGTACATAGCAGAAGTAAGGATCTCGGAATATCATTAAATATAATGAAAGAAACCATTGACAAGTTTGAGAGAAAAATTGATTTTTTTTTTAATTCTCTACCGTTTAAAATAAGTAATTGATATTTTCAAAATGAATGAACTTTCTTCTTACAGGTGATCATAACTTATAGTCTTCGATATTAAAGCAACTAATAAACATTCGTAAAAAAGGTTCCTGTCAACGTATTTTAATTCCTCAGAATCAATTATGAGCCAAACTTTCATACCAGAAATCATAATTAACTATTAACTGATATAATTAACACTTACTTCGTTTTGCGGCTATGCAAAAATATTTTAGAAAACACATCATTTTGAATACAACAAATCTACGCGAAACTTTGAATAGTTGCATGCTTCGTTTCCTAATAACTCCTAATCATATACCTATTAATCGGAGAGTATAGGTCATTTAATGAAGTAGGAACATAGAGGAAATAATGGAAAAAAATCATTATCTAATTGGAGTTAATGAAGCTAATTATCAAGAACAGTATGATTGGGTTAAAAATGAAAGCTTTAACTCAGATTTCTAAATTATTCAAAGATAAAGAACGTTGAATTACATCTACCGACTTACTTCGGTGTAATTTTAACAATTCAAAGGCCATAAGAAACATATTATCATTTACTTGATAATCTAAATATAGTGTACTTTGTTATTTGATAGAAAAATATAATCTCACCGACTGGGATGGTTATTCATTCCATTTTTCAATTGAAAGATCTTATTACTTGAGCGTTAGGTTATGACATAATCAATACTTTTTCAATTCTAATTTTAATTCTCGCTTTATTTAGAAATTAAAAATAGTTTAATCATATCAAGAAAGAGATGCTAATCGGAGTTTTCTAATTCTCCTTTTTATAAAAAGGAATGGTTGTTCGTGTTATAAGAAAAATATGTGTGCTAGAATATCGGGTATTTTGGGTATTTTAAGATCGCGTTTATCAAATTAATTGATGAAGGAAATAGAATATAAATTATCCCTGGTATGCTAGTAAACTGTATATTTGCATTTCCATCTCTTTTTAGCAACAGAATATTTGTATTTTACTATCGTCACAGACACCTTTTAATATATATATTAAGGCCCCTTTGCTATAGAAGGTATATATTGAACTCTAACTTTTTAAGAATGAGCGACGAAACCAAAAAACCAACAATCGTAAATTTCATCGAAATATATTTTCCCTTTATAACCTGGTTCTAATTATCAGAGCTTTCCTAATTTTCCTTATCATAGAACTTTTACTGCTGAAGAATGTAATAGAGGGTAGAATTCAAGGGAAAATACAGAGGGGAAGGCAAAGGCAAAAAATGGTAGATGACATAAAGGGTGGGGTGAGTTACCAGGTAACGAAGGAGCAGGCTATGAGTAGGGAATATTAGGGCACATGGACCTACCAAAAGGTAGAACACATATGTAAGAACTTTTACTATTATTTTGTCCATCATTGTCTTGAATATCAATTCCTAATCCTCCAGTAAATAAATAAAAATAATACAACAAAAATAAGTACAATCATTGGTTTAGATTCGTTAGCTATTATTTCTCATTATTCATCATCACTTTGACTATTATTTATTATCATTAATTATTAGAGAATTAGTATGTACTTGCTTTACTTAGTAGTGAATGACAGCTACAACGAGGTATAATTACTCCATATCAATGTTTCCAAAATTACCACCCTGCGAATTTATATAGATATATTTTAGAGCATATTCAGCATCTCCAATGCATCGCCATGAGGATAAATGTTAATCGTGCCAACTTCATCCTATACCCTAGATTTCTGCCGATATTTCATAGAAGCGTAGAACGGTAACATCCAACCACTGCTGAGGACTCTTTTCCATCGCCTAACAATGAAACACGAGGAAGGATGTCCTCGTGTGGCGTGAATCGAGAGGAAGAAGACAGACCAAATGTCTTGAACGCGATGAAGAAAAAGGGTCAGGCAAGAAAAACACCTTCCTAGATGGGGCGATGAGAAGGAAGAGAGGACAAATTGGACTCTTCTAGCGACTCCTTAAAAGAAACCATGCCCTTTAAAGGATTCTTGGAAGAACAGCTGTCCATGTCGGCGTGAATCGAATCTGAGCTTTGTTGGGTGTTTCCTGCGCCTCGCGTCCAATCATCACGGTCGAATCGAACTTCGCGAGGAGCATGACCAATCGGTGGCCACGGTTTGCTTACCACCTTCTATCTCCGTTCTTTTGTTTCCGCTCAGTCGATCGAAGCGCTCTTCGCCGCGGACAGCAGCTTGACGGGAATCGACGCATAAAGTCTCGCTAATGACTCGTCCTTCACTCGTTTAGGTTCCAGTTACGGGAGTCAATGGGAGAGTGAATGTGGAACGTGGGTGAGGAGGTAAAAAGGATGGGCGTATCCGGTCTCCAAACGTTACGATTAAACCGACGACAGCGTTTCATTTTATGCTCTCTGTTAGGAAGAGAGGTTTAAAGATGTGTTATCCAAACCCATTTCCTTCTTCTAAAAGATCTACTTTGAATATCAGCCGTAGAATCATATTCTCAAAATCAATAGAAAGCGCAGAAGTCATGAAATTGAGTAGTCTTTTCTCAAAAAATGTCCATCGTTAAATTGACTCTTTTTAATTATTTTTACAAAATGTGCCATATTTATCAAACAGTTATCATTCTTTTTAAGGTATTATGTGAAACTCGCAAAAAAAAGGTAGCGGAGTTGAAGCTACATTCATCCGCTCACACGTAATTGGTAATGGAAACGTATAGAAAGTTCTAACAGAAAAAATTTATATTCAATCTTTTCCGTGATCCGATATTCATGGCTTCATTAATTTATATTTCTCTGGTACATTTTTAAAATTTCATTCATTTATATTTCTCTGATACAGTTTCGCTAAAAGTGCTTCCACAGCTGATGTCATTTCCCACAAATCGACTCCCATCGGGTTTCAAACCCGAGATAGCTTTCAACAAAGTCGAACATCTTACCCACATAGCTATCCGAGTGCACCTCATTCTTAAAAATTGATTTCATATTTTCAAAAACAATTTCTACCAATGTTAAACAAGCTTAAGACCTGAGAATTCTCAATAAATATTACTGTATTCTCGATACATATCGACTCCTCGTTATATCTTACATTTATAATCCTTATTTTCGATTTAATTTATGAATTAACACTAACAACATGTCAGGGGCGGCTAAAATAAACAATTTTAGTTGCATTTTACTTTTATTTAAATGGAAGTTTAACAAACATCTGATGCTTTTCATGTAAGATTACTCAAAGCTCTTTGATTAAATCGATAACTACGAGATAAATAGTCCTCCAACATCCATCATAGGGCTTCATCACAAACTTCAACACTGGATAATTTCCGAACCAAAATGTAAGATATTAATCGGTATTAGGTGTTACATACATAAATTCAAAACCATATCTGTTTTTCAGTACCGTTACTTAAAAAAATGTCTTTAATATTAATATCTTCGAAGACCGTTGCTTTCTTCAAGATTACGGGAGGTATCGAAGTCCGCACTTCTTCCCCAAAACATTTTATTCAAGAGGAAGAACACAAGCCCCTGACTACCGCAACGCCTTGAGATCATAACGAATTGCCGTGTTCTGTGAAGAAACACGCCGCCGGAAAGAGTGGGAAAACGATAACACGCCTCTCGAAGCGGCCGCGAGGAAATTCACTTTCGCCCGTATTCATAGAGGGCGAGAGTGAGCGCGCTGCATCGTCGGAAACAATAGCCTCTCTCTGGCCGTCGTTTCCCCCCTTGCCACCGCGGGAATAACCTCAATTCACGTCTGTTTTCGACAACGCCGAGAATTTTTCGAGAGGGAGGGAGGGGGTAAGGGTGAAAAATATGGAACAAATCTCCGAAA
Organism: Ladona fulva; assembly: GCA_000376725.2. Lineage (NCBI taxonomy): Eukaryota > Metazoa > Arthropoda > Insecta > Odonata > Libellulidae > Ladona > Ladona fulva. Next base: position 1,276,197 of record KZ308194.1, read on the forward strand.
AAAGGAAATCGAAAAGAAAAGAAAAACGTTCTGAGTTTTTAGCTCCCGAAAAGAAAAATCGTTTATCTACTTTCATATACTAATATAACTAACATATTCTTGAATTGTGAGCTTATGGTGCTAAACCAACCTGCCTAGAATTTCCTTGGAATTTCCTTGTAACATAATAACATCTTTTACGGTTCGTGCTATCCCCGTTTTCGCATCGTTCCGAACAACGTGGGAAGAGAGAGGAGACGTAGGAAGGAAGGAGGTGGAAAGTAAGTGGGGGAGGGATGTAAGTCTTCCTCCCTTAAAATCACGTGACCTCTCCGGGGTGGGAGAAAGCGGAAGAAGAGGGAGAGACAAGGGGGGAGTGTAGCAAAGCCTACCTTCTCGGCTTCAGCTGACCCGACATTTGCGTTACACTATCGAGCTCCAACGGTATCGATCCGTCACAAGCGCATGGGGGGAGGGTGGACCCCCTCCGCCATCTCCTCCTGCCCTTCGGCTGGACCACCCCCGCCGCGAGAAGCATCCACCCACCCCTCCCTTCTTACGCCGCCGTAAAGTAACGAACCTTCCCTTCCCCGCGGAGGGAGCGGGCCTTCCCCTTTTAGCAATCAGTCCAGAGCCGAACGTTCTTCTTGGACCCCCCCTACGCAACCCTCTCCCCTCGTGTCAGCCATAAAGGATGGAGACCTGAATTTTCACTGCCACCATCTTTTCTCCACGAGCAATACTGATGCATCGCACCCTTGTTCCCTCCATTCAGGAGCACGCGCTACGTACGCCCAAGGGCGGGGTGGAGGTTTATCTCCCTTTTTTAACGTCTGGGGGAGGAGAATGAGGGGAGAGATTCTGTAAGGTCCGATATCTTGGAAGTCGCTTGAGTGATGGAGAAAGAGAGAGGAGCGGAAGACAGAGAGGTCGATGGCTACCGTGATGGCGCGGCAGATGCGTTCCGTATTGGAGAACATAGCGAGAGGAAGATAAGGGTTAGATGTAAGGGCGGAAAGGGAGTCGTATGTGCTTCCAAGGTGATCTTTTTCGTGGGAGATGGGGTATTTACTCCCACCCCTTGTTCTATATTTTCCGGCCTAGAATGGGGAGAAGATGGCGGTTTATATACTCTTCGCGAGGTAAGGAAAGGGGACGAATTTTCCCTTTCGAAAGAAGAAAAGATTAAACGGGACGGCAAATCCTTGCTCTTGATAGTTCTGATTTACGACGCGGGGAAAGGGAAAAGATGCATTAATAGAATTAAAGCCTAAGATGTGACGCATCCGCCTCCCCGCTTCCCTCCCTTCTTTCCCTGCAGATACGAGAGGGAGGGAGATTTTCTCGCATTATTTATTTTCGTCTTTTTTGTATTTTCGTTCCGACCCACCGAGCGGGCGCAGCTCGTCCCGTGTTTGCTTCCGTATTTGCAGTTGTTCTTAGCTCCCGAAAGGTGCAAATATTAGACTTATGAATCGTCATTGTTGAGATGTCGCGGAGGGAGGCGACGCTCCGGGGGGACCCGAAAAAATGGCGAGGGTGTCGAGGCGAGGAGATGAAAAACGATTCGACGTCGATGATGCGAGCGATGAATCGAAGCGTGAGGCAAAGATTTCCGAGAATGTGCCGCGCCGCTCTGCGTATTTGTTTCTGATGGAATTGAGCTAAATCGTGACCAGAGCAATGACAAGTAAACGTTCTCTCTCAAATGCTCAAAAGGCTCAAACTCCCGAAGACGAAAAAGGAAAACGTTGACCCATCCATAAGTCGATATCCATACCTCAATGGTCGGTTCACGTGCCTTAAAATTCTCTACATCTTGATACCTTATGAAATTAAGCCTTTTCTCCAATGATCTACCGTCTTATTTCCTTACTAATGGAAGTGTGTGCAATAAACAGTAAATATCCTGAAAAACAATTCGTGAACGTTAAAAATTGAAATTTTTTGTAGTAAAGACATTTTACTAAGCGAAGGAAAACTTGCTTATATGAGTTTTGAGCTTAATTTCATAGTTTGATTTGATTTACAATTAGGTAAAAATCATCAGTTGTCTGATCGATTCCTCGATAAATGCTCAATAAACAACTGCTTCGAAATAAAATTATTAGCTGATGAATGTCCGTAAAGTCTTTGCGGGAGAAACTTAATGACAGTAAATTCGATGAAACATCTTGTAGTCAACCTGACGAATAATTTAACATGGAGTACCCATCCCTGTAACATATGTGGACGGACAGTAAGAAACCTGGGTACTCCAATATGAAGGATGGAATCTTTAGAAGAAAAAATATTTAAGCTAAGGCTTAATTTGTACAATTAACTCTGAGAAAATACGGTTTTGGAAGGCGTCGTGGATATTAAGCGCCCTTCTTGTTACATCTACCGATCCAAGACTACGAGAAAAATCGCGGAAATAGATGCTAGATTCAGTGGATTTAAGAGTTCATTTTTATCTGAAAGCGATACTCATTATTAACCGATTACGGAAATAGAATTACGGTACATACACTCACTGCCTTATGCCAAAAGGTGGGTGACATAGTATATATGTACATAGAGAGGTAGATTTTAATAATAATTATAATAACTCATTCCGTTCATCATGGGGCTCTATGACAGCCATGTGGGCAATGCCTTCAACTTCGGCGAAAGCGACCCCGGGTTTGATCCCTGTTGAGGCCAACATGCTAAACGACCTCAGCTGTCGAAGCACCTATAGCAATACTACTACTCTGCCCATTATATCTTCCAAGAACTGTGTTAGTTTTCCACTATCTTTTTAGATGGTATCTTACCCTCAGTCTCCTTTAACAATCTCCTCCCGAACAATATTCGACCCACCCATTTCAATTATCTTCATTTTATTTATCAATCAAAACATCCTCCTATACCTCCATCTGCAGCAATTTCTCGCACATCGACTACATTTAAATATCGTTTGGTAAATACACCGCTGTCTCTTACAATGCGCATTTCGCGTTGCCGGAAAACCTCTTTATGAACAAATAGCATCGCTTGCCGATGAAATAGGTGCAGTACTGAGTCAGTACGCAGGCAAGCCTCCATTTTCGCCTACCTGACAGAAATTCCCCTGATTGTTCCCCGAACCGGAATGGGCAATTGATGGAAGAGTTCCGCGCCTTGTCTCTATGGATCGATATCGTGGAAACATCTCATAGTTCCAGGTCAAGTGGACCTCCAATACCCTTGTGCTAGACAAAGAGAATCACCATGCTGATAAATAATATATTTCAGGACTCGGTTATGTCGACATCTACACGCGCATTTCCATATATGAGGATACTCTGATACGAGTATCGACACAATAGGTTTTAGATATGTTAAAAATATGCTTTTAAGGATCACACCCATAAGACTTAATTTCCCTGATCCTTAGATGTTAGAAACACCTTACCTATGACATCTGTCTAGTTTCAAAATCCTGCGAATGTAATCACCCCGAATTCGTAATTTGGTATTCACAAATAGTAAAAAAAACTAGAGCACTGCTCCGGCTATCCTTTCAAATTCTTTAAGCTGAATCCTACGAGGAGAACAAGAGTAAATTTACTACGAGTAACCAATCGTAACAAGCTTTCTCAAAATTATCCAGTTCAATTGTATATTCCATTACTAAAGTACTGATTACCTTAGATGAATAAATTTCAACGAAATTTTGTGACATCGCTTTCCCTAAGCGACGTATTTTCTCAAACAACACTCTCAGTTTTTTACATTATCCAAAATGCGTTCCAATTGTTCCGGTTAATTTGGAAGGTTAAAACTGTGGTTGAAATGCAAGTTATGATTCGCAAGTCTAATTGTCCGATCGTGGAATTCCTCATAAAGGTAAACCGGAATGAGGATATTTTCGCTGAAAGGGTAATAATACGTAGGATTTGACTCCTTCGTTAATGCCAAGAAAAGCTGTAACGCGCTTTAGATTCCTACATTCTAACCTCAATCTAAACCGCGAAATCAAGAAACATACTAGAAGTTTGTCTTATCACTCTATGGAGATGAATGAGCATCATTTAAGCTTTGACGAGGGGATTTTTATTTATTAATCTCTAGTTTCAGATTAGTCTAAGTATCCTTGGATTTACATATTCTCATATGCATAGTAGTTTTGAGTCAATCCCACGGAAATGAGAAAATATTCGTGTATTTATAACTTGGTTGGTCATTCATACATGAGAAATACGCCTCGACGAAGAAGGTGTATGAATCAGGGAATGAAATTAAAAGTTGCGTGATACGAATTCATTGCAGTTAATGGGAGATGGGCCTGAAAGATCAAAATTTTATGTAAATTGTGACTATCAAACAAAAAGAGAAAAAATCATATGAAATGAATGGAAATATTGATGAAAGCTGTCACGAAAACAAATGGAAATTTATTTCTCACGATTTAGATGAAATTACAACCCATGTTTTTACGAGGTAACTGATAATCGAATCATTTAAGTCAAGCGTTTTATGTGAAAAGGAGTCATTACGTTACCTACCACAACTTTTGGAACAGCGGTATACCGTTCTCAGAATAATATTAAGAAAATTACAGGACTGTTGAAATTCCACTAAGAAACAAGAATAAATTGAAAATATTTCATGATACACGAACATTAAAACAAGGAGGAATTGGGCCAGATTGATCGCGAAGGTTCGATTACTTTGCATATCAACACGTAAATGTTTCTGTTAAAACAAGATAACCGTATTTAAATTAGTCACGCACAAGTATTGGAGGAACGCTTCTGAGCAGTATCAGCAGATATTCATGCTTCCCAGCTTGAATTTGAAAGATATTTGCATTTAGGTAGAATGAATTACAGAGCGTTTTATGAGCCACATTCATGTAATCAAGAAGAAAAGCATTTCTACGTTATGATACTTTTTATTGCTTGAACAATTCCAACAGATAAATCCCAGAATTTTACAGGCTATTGGGGATAACTGACATTTAATATCGATATCTAAAGTTATTATTAATCTTTTATATAGAATAGATATAGAACTTATTCGAATGTAGGAAGCAAAGCGTAGCTTTAAAACATGCATCGACTATGATATGACAAAATGAAACATATGAAAATATGGGGAAATAAAGGGAAAAGCGTAAATTTCAAATATAAACAAAAACTTGATTACAAAAATCTGCAACAAATGATGTAATGATAGTTTTTATACTGATGATGGAGTTGACTGAATGCAATTCATGGATTTGCTGAATTTATTCTTGTTCAGTAATTCTGTATAAGAGAAGTCACTTGCAACTATCAACATTGTATGTTTTTCCTTTCAACTTATTCAAGTACATGGAACACGCTTTTCTTGAATAGAAATGTGTCTTCATATTACTAAGAAGACTTCAACAATACAAACGTATTTCAACAATGCCGCATTTTTCCGTACCGCATGTTCCTCGATTAAATTTTAATAATTTGTTGTTTGGCTGAATTCGTCAACCGATAAAATTTACATATATTATAAGCTCCTCTCAATAATACATCCCGTTTTGAATTTCTCTTCTCTCTCTCAAGATTGATTGGTAGCAACGCCTGGTCACCCTTTGACCAAATCGCCTATGGCGCACACGTCAAGTATGAATATATGACGGAAAAAAATGCAGGCGCTTTGGTGTCCTAACGTTGACGTATGTGCGAGAGATTCTTCCCACCTCAGGCGCAAGTAAACGTCAGAAAAATGCGAGGGAGAGAAAGAACGTTTTCGCGAAAAATGCTTATTTCCTTTGCGACTTAAAATAATTAATCTGCCCGTTTTCGTAAACAGCTACGGCTAAAATGATTGCTTAAAAATTGAAATACAATACATACTCAAGAAGAATATTAACTTCAAACGAAGCTTAGAGTTCTTTCCAGATCCACAGTGCTACGAAATGTATACCTCTCCCAAACTTTTATTTGTAACAGCCCATTTCACTTAGATATCAGTTTGCCAAAATTTAACAGAAAAAGAACCTTGTACTTTTTCCACTTAATACCTATAAATATGCGTCAAACGTCTCCTCTCTTATTTTTTCTCATTCCTCCAGCTTTGATGTATTTTGATTTCAATAAGCTCTAGTTTCTTTTTTCATCATTTTTCCTGGAGCTCTTTCCATTTCCACCACTTATTACTGAATTATTTTCGTTCGTTTTTTAAACTACTTCTTTTTCTTTTTATTCCTTCCCAAAAACATATTGGAACCCATGTAAGGATTGCAATTTCCCGTTATAAAAATTATTTTCTTTGCCTAAAACTTCATACTCTAAATATATAGTAAATAAATAATATTTTCACTTTCAAAATCACACTACGTTGTGTACGCTTAGGCAGTAGTAAATATTTCTACCGTAATATCTACTATAACAAAAATGATTTATCGTCACTTTCATACGCATTAAAACTGTAGCACATTCATTGAACGGAAACTCTGCGTTCCTTCAACTGCGTTCAACAACAGTTTGCCTTAATCATCCAAGTCACCAACAGAGCGGATAATGCAGAAACGAAAAAAAAATAACTTCAAGAACCAATCATTTTAACGACCAAGTCCGCTGATACCCATTTAAATCTTAGAGAGATATACAACGACGAAAATAAATTAAAAAACGTTATTACGTTTTAAGAGGGATGGCTCCACTTTATCTGGCGGAGAAAGAGGCGGAGGAAGGAAGGCTATTCGCATTGATTTCGTATTAGGGCCCGCATTTCCCGAACGCTTCATATAACTTTCCATTTCTGCGACGCACACATGAACGGCGCGATGCCTCGCGTCCATTTCACAGCGAATGTAGCAGAGAGAGAGAGGGAGAGAGTAATGCGTAGTGAGAGAGCGAGTATTGAAAGTGAAGGGGGAGAGCGGGATAGCAGAGGTCGAAGACACTATTCCCTTCCCTCTTGCCATGGTCCAAAATGAAGAGGATTTGGGTAGGCAAAGCAGAAGGGAGAGGAAGAAGTAGAGGAAGAGAAGGGAAAAGACGTAACGCCCTCAACATTTCTGAGGGAAGTAGGGGTAAAGGGGAGGAAAACACGGCCTGACGAGCTGGCTATTCTGCTAGCACGGGAGAGGGAAGAATGATGGAGAAAATTTGAAGCTGAGGAGAGGTAAAGAACAGGCCGATGGGGAAGAGAAGTAAGGAATGGCTGAGGGAAAGTAGGAAATTTGGAATCGCATTAGAGGGGAACGAACGTACTGTAGTGGAGGGATGGGCGATGAATAATAGGCCGAGTAATGGAGAGGGATCAATCTAAGAACGGAAACAAGGAGGCCTGAGGAGATTAAATATAATCTAAGGAATAGAAAAACAAAGTCTGTCTCTGGAAATGGAAACATCGAAGAGAGATGCGTGTACAGTACCCGTAGATACCCAAGCGACGAAGAAAAGTAGCAGGACTATCTATAAAGGTGCTTAGACAAATAAGGTTATTTCCCGCATCTTTTGAATGTAGGCCCAGAAGAATAAGGAAAAGGAATTAAAAGTTAGATTTAAGACACTAAATAAGATTTATTTTCGGGATATTTGGTATTAGTACTTTAAAGCAGGTGCTTAGACAACTGAAGTCATTTTTTAGTTATGGGCTCACACTGGGAATCGAACTCGGAACCGCCTTCACCGCGACAAAAAATACTTAGGGCCCCACAAAAACCTACTACAAGAGAGAATTTCATGCAGAAAATTACTCTTATTCAAAGAAGATTAAGGATTTGTCTCTAATATTACGAAACGTAAAACAAAAAGGATGAGAGGAACACGAGATGAAAAGCCCCGATAAAAGGGAAGAAACGGGATAAAATAATAGTGCGAGCGTAATTAACGGACGGACGGAAAAATAAGGGAGGAGATAAGGTGAAAGATGTAATTAGAAATAAGAAACGAGATGTTAGATAAGACGAGAAAAGTGAGAAGGGAAGGGGGGAGAGTGATGTGAAAGGTAGGTTGGCAGATAGAAGGGGGATTTTTGACTGCGCAAGTAAGGTGGAATACGTCCCAGTAATGGGAAGAGGTGGATGATTGGGAGAGCTAACGGCGGGAGAGTCAAAAGAGAGAGAAGGGCTGCATGTTCCGAGGAACCAGCGGCAGATGAGAGAAGTTTAAAGGTGGAGTGAAAAGGAGACTGGCGGTTAAAGCAAGGGCGCTTATGAAAGACGGAATAACCTAAAGCATTTCCGAAGAACATTGAGTTGAATTCCTGAGCGGATGAAATTTTTAATATCTCTTACTGCCGTCCTTGCAGAAGAGTATTAGTTCAACCTCGCGTTCAAAAACTTCCATCCTTGCATTCATCTCTAAGCGAATCATCAACGACACTAGCAATTTCATTGAAAAATTCGTTGAAAGTATTTCTGATTGACTTCCTTTCTACCGATCTTTAACATCCTCGACCATACTCATAATGGCAGTGCACGAGAATAACCCTTGCGTAAGTTGATATGCGATGCGTAATGACTGCCATTCTATTCCAGCAATAAGTGATTCTTTCATAATATCCGCGAGTGTGTTTACAATGGCATCGAACGGAAATAACGCCAGCAGTATTTCCATATGAGTCTTTAGAATAATTACAATAACATGTAACGCAGAAAAAAGAAAAATAGACCTTGAGTTTGCTTTAACGTTAAAGGACGAGAAAGAATAAAATATCGGATTTGCTCCGCGGCGAAACTAATGACAAAACGAAACAGATATAACTTCCCCGAAAAAGGACGAAAAGGCACGGAGAGCAAAAAAGAAACATAAACCTATCAAATGAACGGCGGAAGAGATAAAACAGAAGATATTAAATTAAGGATAATTTTCCTTCGGAGAAACAGCAGCCACGAAACAATACCGAAGACTCGGAGAGAGGAAAGGTGGAGGGAAGAACAAAGACCGAAGAGAGAGAGAGAAAGACGAAGGACACGAAGAGAGAGGGACGGATTTGATTGTACAAGTAGTGGGAGGAATAGAAGATGGAGAGCGTGTGGGAGAAGAGCAGGAGGAGAATTCAACGACGAGGAAGATGATTGGGGAATAGGGAGAGGGGGAGGGAACGAGGAAAAAGGGGTGGGCAGACTTGAAAGTCGAGGTGGACGAAGCAGTTAGGAATAGAAGGAATAGAATGGACGCAGTGATGTGGGCAAAGGAGTATGGGATGGCCACGGGAAGGAAGTGGGGGGCAAAGCCGGGCGATGGGGGAGCGAGGGGGGCCGCGAGGGTAAGGAGATAACGAGGAAGAGAAATAGGAGCGCGGGGCGAGGGGGGGAAGCGGGGAGGGAGTGTTGGAGAGAGAATTATGTGCGGGCCGAGGAAGATTAGGACAGAGTTTGTGGGATGGGGAGGCGGGGGTGGAAGTTTTAAAGGGAGAGACAGTCCGAGAGAAGAGTGGGGGGAGCGTGAAGATGGGAGGTGGTGGCCCCGGCCGGTCCCCCGCTTCACACCACCCTTCCCTCTGCAAGAGAGATTTCTGGAGCAGGGCGCAGGGACTGTCGGACGCCATGCGAAATACCCCTTTGAGCACAGCTTGGCCAGAATGTATGAGCGAGCTCGCGTGGTGGGCGGCGGGAGTGAAAGCGGAGGTAGATTTCGAGGCAAAGTACTGCTTACGAAGTGACCCCGTTTTCCCTTTCCGTTTAAGGCGGTGCGATTGCGCGATAATTTCGCGCCCCGTAATATATCAGACGCGGAGGGTTTTATCGCGGGCTTCTTTTTGTGCACCAAATGAGGAAACCGTAATTTTTGGATGTCCGCGAGCGCCGGGAAATGTTGCAAAAATTGCTATGAATCCTGCGAGGCCGCGCCCATCTCTTTGGGAATATCAAAATTGATAAATCCTGTAAATATTCTAGATTTGGAAACGAGAGAGGGAGCAAAAAGTGTAATGTCGTAAAGAATTTAAAATTGAACTCGTTGGTGAATCAAGACTAGATATTTTTAGTAATAAGGCGAGTGATTCCTTTTAAGAACATATTCAGCAATTTAAGAAAATAATTATAGCTATAAGTTCTTGGTAAACAATTAAAACAATGCTGGAGTCAAGATTTATACATGAAATATTAAGAATATAGAAAATATTTAGGACACACGAATAATTATTTGCGCTCAAATCTCTGATGAATAATTTAACATCGCAGGAATTAAGAAAATCAGTAGAGCACCCAGCGATTCCACCTTAGCTATGACATTAACTATAGTGAAATTTCCCTTACATAGAAAATTGTTTAAAAGAAGTCGATAGACTTGGTTAATGTAAGAAGTAGAGTTGAAATTTGAAGCATCACTTCAAAATGTTCATAATTTTTAGAATTTAGGACTTAGTTTTAACCAAATAAAGTTAGGAGAGCAGGATTCACAGTAAACAACGACCAGAAAAACGCAGTCCCTGCGTTTCAGTTTCTGAGGGATTGCAGTAGGTTGTTAATGGAAAATAAGGAATGGACTTACAATAAGATCAAAAGTATAAAATGCCATTAAGAAATTCAGCCTCCAAAAACATAAAAAACATTCAAAATCACCAAAGTCTCCAAAATGTTTAAAAATAAATATTTATGATAAAAACGTGAATTGTCATTCGGTTTATGTATAAATGAATCAGTATTAGTAGAGTCATACTATTCGAAGAGATGAGAACTAAAATTGTGTAGTTGCATCCGTGACCAAAGTGACTAAGAAGAAAATACCTTTATTTTCAGAACCACAGAAAAAAGATTACATAATCAGCAAATGCCAAAGTATTAGAAAACGAACGTGGAAGATTAAATAAAAGAGACGCAAGAAAGATATTTTCCATCCGATAAGAATACGAAAGAGAGATTCAGGAAAGAGGTTTATGCGCGGAAAAATATACACGGAATACAGAGATTAAAAAGGGAAGTTCTCGCCAGGGTTTTCGAGATTATGGCGAGGAAAAAATGAAACAGGAAGTATAAACAAACAAATACGGAGAAAGACCAAGGCCAGAATTTATTAAAAGATAATTCAAAGGAAACGGAATAATATACGCGATTTCCCTCTGAAAATTTCTGAAGAATGACAGATGTGGTTTAAACGATAAATACCAAACATCAGCACAGAAAACAGAAGACGAAGTCAAGCAGTATTTTGCTATATGTATAGGAAAGTGTAGTTAAATAGATAATTTACGAGAAAAGTTCTAGAAACTGTAAATATTTGAATTATCGATACGTCCGTGAGAGAAATACAAATATTACTTACGAGAGAGGTTTTATTACTACACGGGTGAAGGACTCTCTTTCCGAGTAGAATAGAGGAGAGGAGGAACCGAAAACAAGAAAATACGAAGATGAAGAGCCACATTGAGACGGAATGGCACTGAGATGTGGAAGGGGCAAGTGAGAGTGTAAGAGGTAAGAAGACGAATAGAGGCGCATGGATGGGAAGGGAGAGTGAATGAGTGTGCATTTGGGAGGGAAGAAGGCGAAAGAGAATAAGAAATATTGCAGGAGGTGAGAGCATTGCAAGCGGAAGATGGAAGGTGTGTCGGCGATGAGAGGGTCGATTTTAGGAGTGGGTTACTCGACCAACTGCCCAGGGCGGATAGGGAGCTTGGAGCGCTCATTAAAATTTTCATTGGCCGCCATGGGGAAATGTTTTTCGCTTTTCTAAATTGATATATACTAAGGATAGCGCGCACTTGTTTGAAATGCAAATCAGAGGAATTTCAGTAAAGAGTAAATTAAGTAAGCGACGAGAAACGTACGGTATATATGCTTGATGTTGAAGAAAAACCGAAAGAGAATAATTCTAACTTAATAGTGACTCAAACCCGGATCTTCTCGCTGGGATGCTGCTTTAATGAGAAAATTTTTTTATTCTTCTGAAATTCAATAGAGCCACTTAGTGATTAAAATTAAAAACATCCATCAAGGTTAAAATATTGTTTTTCATGAATTGCTTCTATTTCGCTAAATGTTAATCCATAGTACCCAATGGCACCAGCCATTCTTAAATAATATTTTTCAGAGAAATTTGGGGATATTGCTTCTGCAATGACTTGTTATAACAATAAATAATTAATAATTAATTTTATTAAGCAGAACTATTAATAAGGTAACAAATAAAAATTCCCCGAACAGAGTTCCGATAAAGATTACGAATTTTTAAATTAGATAATTATTAAAAATTATAATATA
>KZ308194.1:1290530-1332319 GCA_000376725.2 Ladona fulva
TTCAATGAATTTTAAACTTAATTAAAATATACGACTTGCCGTTTTAAAACTTTATTTTTGATAACCTATATTCCTTATTATACCTTAAATCAAGTATTTGTAATTATTAACGAGGATTTAGTTCTAAAGTTATATACTTCAATCCTTAAGGCATTATACTTAAATCCAAAACACTGAAGTCTATATGTATGCGTAACAATATCTAAAGTTTTTCCGATAAATTAAATACTCAAAGCTAAATCCCAATATTTCTTGTCCGCGCAACTGATAAAACAATCCGTACTCAGTGCGAACCACACTAAAGCAAAATTATAAAATCATTAAGGCTAAAGAATTCCGGCCACTATCATCGGGCTCCGTTCGAAGATAACAAGTCCTTCCTTTGGCGACATAATTAATAATCCATCCGAAAAATGGAAGAACAGGGAGGGAGGCAGGGGAGAAGAAAGGCGGTATCGCCCAACTAAATTGCCAGAAAAATCTGAATAAAGGATTCGCAGGAGAATAAAATCTTCCCGAAGCGACGAATGGGGGGCCGGGGAGGGAGAAAGCGGAGTCAGCGTTATTATCCTTGAAGCGTACGTTGAGACAGTCGCCATGACGGAAAGCTCTTTTGAGGAGAGAGAGGGAAGAGGGCAGAAGTGCGAGAGTTGAGGGCACGTAGAATGAAGAGATGGTGGGGAGATGAAAACGGTGAGAAGATGCAGGCATGCTGATACGTACAAGAAGAGAAGAAGAGTTCAAGAGACATAAGGAAGGGACAATCGCAAGTGTTATGGCTCGCTGAGAGAAGTACCAAATTAGTTGCGGAGAGAGAGGTCTGCTATTACAAGGAAAAGGCAATGAATGAAGGAAGAGAAAGAGAGATTTCTAAGATGAGCATCGGAAGAGAAAGTCGATTGATACGGGGACCGAGGGGGGTTTGGAATAAATTTGGGATGCCGTAGTTGTAAACTCCCGTGAACGATCGGGGAAAATAAATTGTAAAAAGTGCGAATGGAAATCTTCTGTGAAAGAGAAAGCGAAATTATCCTGTGCTGAATTATAATTCAGAAAATAAACATGAACGAATACACTAAATATAGTTCTCATTTCGAAATTAAAAAAGGGTTTTGTGGTCTCGTAGAAGAGATTCAGTGCTATCTTTTTTTCTTTCTTCCCTGTTTTAGACTCTTAAATGTAATCTTAAATAGATAGCCGGACAAGGTTATGTAATCTTTTGGCTATCACAAGAATCCCCTAGGTCTAAGATGTTTATAATTTTTTATAAATCTTGAAAAATTGTATTATTTATGTATCTAAAAAATGTATCTTATGTATCTTCATTCTCATTGTCTTGCATTCGTGAAATGTAATGGACACACTGCTGCTATACAAGTGTGAAAGTTTGTGAATTCGTCCAACCGTGAAATTAGACTTATTATAAGATATAAGAAGAAGTAACTGACTAAATAAATCTAGGAATCAAATCTTTTCAATAAGTAAAAGAGTTTTCAAAATACCCTCTTTGCCTGAATGATGGAGATACCGCCAACTTTTTTGTGAAAACTTTAAATGCCCGTCAATTGTTAAAATATGGCCCAAAGCGGAGATTACTTACGATATTTGATAAAAAATTTTATAATAAAACATTCAGTGAACTAAAAAATAGTTAAGTCTTTCTACAGTCCGCTGCTTTGCTATTAGAAATTTTTCAACTGCATGGAGCTTTCTCAGCTTTCTCATATTTTCATCTGAACATTTTCAAAATAAATTAAACTTTTCTTTGACTACTTTGAATTCTAAATTCATTTCATTTGAAAGATACCAGTTTTAATTCGGGGAAATAAATTTAGCTTAAATCATTACGGAATACATATCCAAAACATCGTTTAGAATAGCTCATCTCCCCAAAGGATCCTCCGATAGATCACGTCTTAAAAGCGCAGTTACACCGAATTCCACATTACGCGATTATACGCCCGAGCGATGAAGTTGTTCCGCTGCACATTTGGAGAGTAACTCGCCATTCTGCGGCCGTAAACGAAAGGGAAAGCTCCATTTTTTAAGAAATGGGTCATGAGCGCAACGAAGGAGGACTCGGAATCGTCTATTAAAACATACGTAACTTTTACGAACCCACTTTTTTAAACATACGAGGGTCGAATTACGCCGAGAATAAAAAGAAACCGCCTCGGATACTGTCGTACCCCGTTTTTTTCCTACTTGGCCATAATGCGTCTCCCAAAACGGTCGTCATCCGTGGATGTTAGGCTACCGGCGATGCAAGCAGTGTATAAACCGTTGCATAACCTCCAGGGGCGTAAGAGAAAGTGGGTTTACAAGGAAGAGGGAGACGTCCTGCCCTTAAACGCACTATTCCGAAAGGACCGCCTGAGCACTATGAGGCAGTTAGAACTTTTGGAAGGCCATCGTTATGCGGGCATACCGCAGACCGCATGAAACCTTCACGCTCGCACGAGAGAGGAGTGGACGATGTGGATAAGACGTATAAAGGAAGAGCGGGAATAAAGAAAGAGGAGACGGAAGAACGCAAGGTCGAGCAGGGTCAAGAGCCAAAGTCATGCATGCTAAGCTATGCCCACTTCTCAGTCGGACAACGTTTTAGGAACCGTTCGCGAACGTTATAAGGGAGAGAAAAAGAGGAAGAAGATGGAGAGAAAGAATTTGGTTGGAGGAGGAGGAAAAGGAAAGCGTGGATAGGGAAGGGTATTTTCTGGCGTGAGGGGTAGCGTCAATCAATAGTATCCCTTCCCTCCCTGGAACCCCTACACCCTCCCCCAATTCCGTTCCTTAAAACCCCTCTCCCTTCCTTTCCATGCTAAGAGATGGAGTGGGGTAAGGTGATGGGGATAGGCTAATGGGCGTAATTGCCAAGGGTTGAAGGGATGGCCAGGGGATGGAAGAAGAGGAGGAGAGATAGGAAGTGATGGAGAGAGATGCAGAGGAGGAAGGGAAATGCGCTGGGCATGTTCCCCATCCTTAAACCCCCTCGACGCCCCCCTTCCTTCCTTTCCCCTTCTGGTCCGAGAGAGGGGAAGGGGGCCATGAATATCGGACGGAGGAGGCACATCGACCTTAGACGCACGTGCGGCGAGCGGAAGATGTCTTCGTGTGTGTGAGCGCTGACCGCGAAACGCGTAGGAGGTCAATTTCGGTCCTCCATCTTAAAACTCTTTCTGCAAAAACCTCCTCCGAGAGATGGCGACCTGGGAAGGAGGCTCGAGGCAGGAATCTGCATAGTATTGGATGTGGGCATAAAAATGAATATTGCGGATTGGTATTCGGATCGATCCGCGGCGATCCATCGAGGATTTTGGCGCCTCGCAGGGAGACCGCTCGTAGTCGGAGCGCTTACGTCTTACGATATCGGAGAATTGAAGAGTGAATTCCAAAAGCATCGACATAACTTCTTTAATTGGAAGTTTAGAGGGAAGAGGAGACTATTAAGTCTCAATCTCTCCCAAATAAAAACGTTATTCATATGTTCCATTCTTCCATAATTATGAATAAAAGCGCATATTTAATGGCAGGGAACGGAATATTTCTATTGGGATAATAAGGAAAGATTGCTTTACATAGCATATAGAGACGTGCCCCTTAAAACCCAAGGATACACGGAAGTGAAAAATGAGCCTCGAACTCAGGTCTTACTGGTTGTAGACGGTGTCATTAAGTATAGAGTGACTTGCCTTGCTTAGCAAACATCCACTTAAAGAATTGGAATCGGTGAGCCACGGTAGTTGAGTTGTTTTAACTTTTACCCGGATAATGGACTTTCAGTTTAGGTTTGCGTTTGAGTCCTCTCATACCATCATCGCTATCATACATTTCTGTTTTTCCTTAGAGTCTTTCTTTTGGAACCTTCTCTTGCCTTTGAAGATGATAGCTTGGGTATTGAAACGGTAATTACGTTATTCTTAAAAGGCCAGATAAACCGGTTACTTTCCCTTTTTTTCAGACTTGGTCTCATTGGGTAGACATGAAACGTCGACAAAACGGCTCTTGGAGCATTTTCAACCTCTAATTCATTAACAACCGTGCTCCAATTTCTCAACTTTTGCCCATACTCTCTTATAAAAGTTCATTTATACCATGAATGTTAGTTATGATTCAACTCATAAACTTTTAGTATACGTAGAATAGTTGACTGAATAATCCAAGAGATCTCTCACACCATAAATTCACCTATTACGAGGCTATCAGAAAAAAATTTTAATTTACGGAGACTCGAAAACTTCTCAATTAGAACTCCCTTTCTTTCTTATCAGTAACGCAAATGAAATAGAAAACGGCCGCGGAAACGAAACGGGCGAATTGAAATCGCTCTCGCATTCACTTCAAGACCACACCTAAAAAAAGCCGAAACCGAGAGGAAAAAACGGAACGGATAGATAGAGAGAAACGGGATTAGACTGCTGAGCGAAATTGGAAGACGAAAGAGGAAGGAACGCGAGAGGTATGAGCCAATCGGCACATACAAAAACACACGCAAACCTACACATACAGGAGAGGATAGTGCGGTTAGGAGCGGAGGGGGGAAAGAAGAACAAGAGGAAGAGAGGGAGTGGAGGAGAAAACTGGAAGGAAAGAGGAAGGGGAGGAGTTTCCGTGAGAAGAATGGCGAAGCGGGAATAATTCCGGGATGGCTAATTCATCAGAGGGCGCGCGCGGACTTTCTCCCCCATGCTTCCCCCTCCCCCTGCAGTCCCCCTTCCACACACTCTCGAACGTTATTCTGGAGACATGGAGGAAGGGGAGGAAAAAGAGAGAGA
Source organism: Ladona fulva (assembly GCA_000376725.2). Taxonomy (NCBI): domain Eukaryota; kingdom Metazoa; phylum Arthropoda; class Insecta; order Odonata; family Libellulidae; genus Ladona; species Ladona fulva. Next base: position 1,295,306 of record KZ308194.1, read on the forward strand.
TTGAGAGGGGGGAGAGGAGATTTTGGAAGGAAGACTGCCTGTCCCGGGGCTAGCCTCCTACCACCCACACTCCTCCACGCTGGACCACTGCCAGTGGAGATAGCGCCGTGAGAGAAAGGGTTTCGGGAGAGTATGTCGGTGAGGGGAGGATGGTTAGAAAGAGGCAGATGAGGAAGGAAGGAGAGAGGAAGGGAAAGTGATTGGTTGAGAGAGGAGGTAGGGGGACGGGGAAAATATAAACATTACTCTCCAATGCGGTCCTGAGGATCTTACAGATATTGTTTAAAAATTTACGGGATGCTAAATCGTTTTATTTCCTCTTCAAATTAATAGAGTGGTCGCTATTTACCTAGAGCTTGGTCTGAGTTTAGTCTTGATATTTTTATCTTGATATTTTGTCTCATTAAGTTCTTGTAATTTCGTTTTCTCTCAAGGAACCGTTAGAATCTCAAGACAAAGCGCTTACCGAATTATAAGAGCTTCATCAATCCTTCAAAGCGAAGATTATAAACACAAATTCAGGTAAAAGATAATAAATGTTATAAGTAATGAAAAGTAAACAATGAAAATTATAATTTGAAGTCAACGGTAGAAAAGGAAATCTATTCAAATGTGGCACAACAATGCCAACATTTCGGTTTTAATTTCGAAGCATCGCTGCTGATGAATCGACGATTTCGGAGTCCTCCGTAACATTAATATTGATTCATTTCAAAATATAATGCACCAAACTAATGAGTGCGGCAATGTTTCTAACAAACGCAAGTGTATGATAAAAGCAAAAGTGATTAGTTTTTCCTGTTTGTTTCTTTTAAACTCAAAGTCTTTAAAAAACGTGTGAATCATACATTTTGACATGCTTTAGGTAAACCAATAAAATAATCATGCATTTCTTTCGATATATATGTATGACAGTAATGCTTAGCTCCTTCGCGAATGTACATCCCAGATTTCTGAAAGCATTGGAAGAGAAGAAGGCTAACAGGACAAAATTTGATGTATGAACGATAATATGTAGATTTAATTAAGAGCTGAAAAAAAATTATGCCTCTCGAAGGAGAATAAAATCAGTGATTTCGAGTCATTGTTTAGTTTAAGGATGAAAATTTAGGCAAAACAATCAGTGGATAATAAGTCTGACCAACTATTAAAATTTAAAAAACCTTATCGCAGTCAAATTAGGAGATATAACGGCAAAAAGTGGGGAAATATTACACAAAATGATGCTAAAGCAACTATTCTCACTGAGATAATAACTATACCTAAATTTATTCTAAATTCGCATTTCAATTCGTTTCACTTCTGTTTACAAAGTTTCGAACCATAGAGATATGGTTTTACGTGAGTTATTCCTTGGGATTTTTATCTATAAAAACATCGAGTATTACAACACGATACTTTCACTACTCTTCACGATGTAGATATAAACACGCAATGGGCAAAAAAGAATAAAATTTGTTATAGTTTCTTAACGTAACTGCTGTTATATTCTGGCAAAAAGAGTCGTCAGCGTGTCGCTTACGTTTCGAGACATCCAAACTTTCCCATGTTTGGCAGAAAATGTATTAAAAGTGTCATTTTTAACTACTGCTTTCTTTTTAATAGGTATGGATTCGAATGAAGACTAACAAACATGTGTAATATTGCTCATTGGCCGAATTTTAGTCATGGGGATGACTTAAAATTTGCCCTTTTAAGTCACTCTCACAAACAACCATATTTGAATCAGAATTCGAGTCCTTAAATACGCTGTTGCTAGGTTAGCACGCTAACGCCTATGCTACCAAAGTGGCCACACGTGCGGTTAAATAAGGTTAATTTTGATGCGAATATCACGTACACAATTATGTGGGAGGCGGACGAACTGTGAGAGTTACAGGCGTAAGTAGGGCCCTTAAAGTGGGTAAGAGTCACATATAACCAGCAAAGCACTAAATAATGGTGCAACAAAATGCTCGGAAAAGTAGAACTAACTCACTCAGAAAGAAGGTAAAAAGGAGATGAGGTAAGGAGTAAAGAGGATGAATGGAGAAGAAAAAGCATGAGCGAGATGGAACGAAGGGATGAGCGAAGTTGAAGATGGAGCTGATAAGAGCGAGCTGCTAGGGTAGAAAAACTGGAAGGGACAAAGGGAGAAACGGCGAAGAAAAAAAGGAACGTTCAAGGGTGAGAACGAGTCGGAGGAAAACAGGGGAAAAGAAGTGTGAGAATAGGAAAGTACGTAATGAATGGAAGATAATGGAATGAGAAGGGAGAATGGCGGGAATTGGGCGGCGAGTAAGAGATAGAGAGAGGGGAATAGTTGGACGTGGAGATAGTGAGATCCGTGGTGTGGGGGGGAGTTTGCGAGGATGGAGCCGTGGGTGTGGTTGGTCGGGGGGTGGTCGGTGCAGGTACGAAACTTTTCTAACGTGGCGTTGGAAGGGCTTAATGTGGCCACGAATCAAATTGTATTAGGCGGGACTTACACGAGGATGGGAAGGTTTTCAAAAACCGGCTTAAGTTTCGGGAAAAGAATGCGAGAGTTGCGGGCGATTAGAAAGTTGGCGTGGAAGAAGCGATACGAAAAGCCTTCGGAGAATCTATTGGAGTTGGATGGAAGTTAACGAGTTGTGCAATTTCAGTGGGTGCTTATGTACGTGTCACGGTTTATTCCTTTAATTACCGCTTTCCTTGAGTTTCTGCACGGGTGGATAATCCCATGGTTCCATCATAACGGAAACGTAGTTGGCGTAGTTAAAAAGAAACGGATGTTAGAATAGGAAATAGAAAACAGCATTTTTCCCCTGAGGGTATGAGAGATTCCACCAGCGTCATAAACCTCACCTTTATTTAACAAAAATGTAGTCAGTATAAAATTGGGACGTACATTTTAAAACGTTAATTAAAGGCGGTAAAAAATGTTTAATTCATGGTTGGACGTTATTACCGAAAAAGATAGTAAATTGGGATGAATATTGAAATCTCTACCATTTAAAAAATTTCATCGTATTAATAGCATAAATATCTATTCTTAATAAATAGCATCAAATTCCACTGACCAATGGCTTCATTTGGTTCTTTCTCTAATATATGTAATTATATCTGTTAATAATTTTACTATTTTCTAGAACGTAACCGAAAAATCATTTTTAGTTTCGAAATTTCTTATTCAATTTTCTTCGAGTTACTCAAAATTTGAGATAACTGATTTTGATGTTGTCCTTGTAGACCGAATGCATAGCTGTAGAAGACACTACTATATTTAATGATAATATATAGTATAATAGTATATTTAATAATTACTTCTTTAATGGAAACATGAAGTTGATCCCAATTACATCCATTTCAATATTTACTATTTTGGAAGGTCACGCACAACCATTCTCAAACCGGAAAAATCGGACTACCTGGGATTTGAAGCCGGAAACACAGTGTTGGAAAGCTAGCACGCTAACCACTCCGTCACCGCGGCACACAGTTTATTACGTCACTTTTTACGTCGAATCATAACTCAACACAAAGTATGAAGAGCAGGTAAAGTATCACATATAGTAAACTGAAAGACGCTGAAAATTGTTTAAAGTGAAAGGAAGATATTTATAAGGGCATTTCTTACCTTAAGTACTCTAGTTATTATATACTAATAATTTGAAATATCTATGTTGTGGGGCATGTTGTAAAGACATTTTACTATATACTTAAGAAGGAATATGGTCGGTGCCTCTGCGAGGCCATGGCTGTGAACGATGCCGCTGAGTCGGACAAACTCACGCGCCCTATACAAATAAAGTCTCCCAAACGGCATGGAGAAATTTTCTGGTGGAATAGCTCAATGGATAGAGTAACCCACCGGCAATTAGGAGACCCGGGTTCGGGTCCCGGTTCCGTCAAACGTTTTTCATGTCCGTTTCTCCTTTAGAAAATGCATTCCTGTGTATTCAAGCACAACAAAATTTCAATTTAATTCCGAATTATATACGTACTGTCTTTTGTGTAATACATATCAAAATATTTATTATAAGCATCAAAGTTCTGAAAATCATATACAACTATCACTGTCCTCTGCTTTATATTCGCCAAGCACCATGAATGCTCAATATGATATCCGTTGAATTTAAACCGATCCTTCACTTCATCAAACTCCGTTGGTCTCCATAATTGTCTCGAAGCCCTGCCCTCAACATTCTATCGCCAATCGATGGAAATCACTAGCCAACAGAAGTAATTACATCACGCCAGTCGGTGGATGCCGGTAAAAATCACCCTTGGTCTACGCAACCGAAAGGAGAAGTCAATTAATCCCTGGTAACAGGGATGGATAACTGAATTTCTCAGCTAGGTGGAAAGGAGTTGAGGAACACTTATCAAAGTAGTTAGATAGCCAGTGATGAATTGGGAGGAAAAGGCGGGGTAACTCTCGCAAAACCTTCTCCTCAACCTTGTTCTTCATAACCGCTAGAGAAATCCACGACCCAGGGAGATGAATTCAAGCTTCCTCCGCACTAGGAATTCCATTTCTCAGGTGCTGAGATCATCTTCTTTACATTTCCCGCGGGAGACATCCGAATATTCCTTTTATCCTCGAGAATGTTTTTACTTTTTCGCTCCCGCCCTGTTATTTTCTCGGAAGAGCGAGAATGTGCTATTAAGTCGATGCGTATTCTTTCTCCCTCTTTAATTGTCTGAAGGAAACAGTGTAGGCGGGCTTTTCCCCGTACGTCGCCCATATCAAAGAAAGAACGCTTCTTAGACAATAAACATCGCATGATTTAACAGATAACAGTCGTTCGTACTCAAGAAGAACAGTACAAAAGGTGATCTTTTTTGCTCATCAACAATATAAACAAGGATATTTCGTTCAAAATTTTTCTCCATATTGTACCGAAAGACAATGCATCTACGAGTGTTGTGCCGTGAACTCGTAGCTAAAAACTTAGGATTAATAGCTGACCAATCTAATCCGTATATCTAACATAATCTTCTGGCCTCCTATTAGTATAGCACCACAAGATGGGGGTTTTCAATTTATCGTTCCGACAACGTACGGTGATACAAGCCAAATCAACGTGAAAGACAATAGTAGTAGTATTATTGTTATACAAACTTCTGAAAATCATATACAACTACGACTTCCCTCTGGCTTATATTCACCAAACACCATAAATGCTCAATATGATATCCCTTGAGTTTATATCGATCCTTCACTCATTTACCAAACTCCATTGGTTTCCATAATTGTCTCTAAGCCTTGCCCTCAACATTCGATCGCCAATCGATAATTCGACAATTTAGGTCATTTCGCACGTAGGTCCCCACCGGGAATCGAACCCGGGACCGTTTTCACCGAAGTCGAACGTGTTTCCCACTTGGAAAGAGAATATTGCGACTCCATAAATTCACTATTTATTCACGGTTAAAAAACTATTGTAGACGACTAAGATGGATAAAATGCACATCCTGCTAAAAAACCTTTTTCATGGCTCCAGACTTGGGGTCTTGCCCATGGTTTTCTATTAAATACTTATTGAAGACCATGGGTTAGGGTAGAGGGCTCTGATTATAGCAGGGTGTTTATTTCAAGGATTTATTAATTCAGTACAGTTTTTGGACGGCGGTATTTACTGATTGTATTTTAAAGCCGTAATCGCAGATTGTGGAAAATTATGTGTACTGGGCATGTTTTACTTTTGAATTGATCTTTTTGTTATTTTATTTAAAGTTGTAGAGAGACGCGTTATATTATGGTACTTTATACCTCGGACGTAATAGGATATAGAGCGTTCGAAATAAACTTCATCTACATAATACACTTGTGTGGAGTATCGTCCTTGAGTTCGGATTTTAGAAAAGGCTGGGTTATTCATTTCAAAACTGATAGTACTGGTATAGCCGATCGAACTCGATGATATCTTTCCTCAACATCTTCTATGAAATACGAGAAGAGCCGTGACGCCAAACAGAATGAGAATCTCTGTATTACGATGAGAGAGCTGTTTTTCGAACATAAAGTTGGGCATAATGCTATCCAGGCTCAGAAAGTGTTCTCCTTAAAAATTTCACTGCTGTGAGTCCCATTTCTCCTGAATAGAGCGTAAGAGTAGTAACGTATATATAGTACACTCGCGAGATCCTGATTCTGAGATACTGTAAACGCGGAAATAGTTTTCCTTAAAGCATAATCGCAGGTGACGAAGACGGTCAATCAGAATTTCATCTGTATGATGCCATCAAGGAAGGTTTGCGAAGACAATACTTACAGACTACTTAAGATTTATGTATGGAGCTGAGCTGTGTTGTGGGCTGTGCATTGTCAGATAGGACTTCTAAGGCAAGGGCATATAAAATTGCCATAGAGATAGCAGAAACGTGTTCTATGTGATGATTTTTTTGAAAAATTAACTTCTTAAGTTAATTTAATTTCAAAGAATTTTTTCTCGAACCTTGAAATTCGAGAAGTACCAGTCATGAATTCCGGCACAACCTCGGCCACACCACACTTCAATTCGATGTAATTCTGGATTGTTTAATTACTTTTTACTTTATCGATGATTAGGTTGAGAATATACAATACATTTTTTAAATTATACATTAACTGAGAGCCAAAAGACATACTTAGGTAATAGATCGATAAATTCATTCGGAATCGTCCTTAATCGAATCATGGAATATATCTTTACTGGTCAGATAAATCTCTCTATGTGTGCTTACTTATAATGACTCTACTTTGACTACTGTTCTATGGTTGCCGTGAAGTACTATATTCCGACAGAATGATAAAATTTCTCGACTTCGCGGTCAAATATTTACGAGAATTTTAAATAAATAAACTACATAACAGATAACAAATAATGCAAGAATTTTTATTAAATATAATGATGTGGTGAAGTTTCCCTTAAATAGTACATTGAATTTTCATTATAAATTAATAACTTCGGTTACAAATTGAGCTAAGCAAATAAAACAAACCCCGCAGGTTTTGAATCCTAGTTAAACTAACAAAATTTTAGCCGAGAGAATGCAAAACGAATAACAACCGATCAGAAGAAGCGGAAACGATCTTCAATGAATCTTCATGATAGTGTTCTTCTAGATGTGATGATCGTCGAAAACTTGTTACAATTGCCCTCATGAACAGGACTGTAACTTAAAAAGAGAAATCGAGTACAGATAAAAGGCTAACGAGTTTGGAATTGCAAATGAGGAAAAAATTTCCTATGTGAAAGTGCTTCTGAATGACCAGAAAATAGTGAAGAACTGAAAATGAAAAAATAATGTGATATCTAACGATCAGCTAATAACGGTTACCGCTTATTTTTTAAATAACAATCCTACAAATAGGAGAGCGGGCAGCAAGCTGTTTCATCTTTCGAACATCGAAAAGAAAATTTGTGAAGTTATGCAGAAAGATGGAAAAAAGCATTTTCCTTTTTTTATGGAACACGGAGAGAGAAAAGGACAATGCTCGACTGCCATTGTTATAAAGGTTGATACCGTGGAGCTCTCTCCATCGGAGCCCTGTCCACGAGATATGGCCTTTCAGAAGCCATCCTCAATAAAAGCTCTTCCGCGATGAGGTGATAATTCCATATGATCACATACGCCCCGCACTATATTAACCGTTCTTGCCGGAAATAATTGGAGAACGTAATGAAAACGTAATCGAGTGAATTAAAGCTGGATAAAAACGACAGTCGAAACAATGGGTGGAAAAACGACGGACAGATCAATGGGTCATGTATTTGAGTTAAAAGATAAATTAGATAGTAATACGGAAGAGTTGGATCTCACTCTCTTTTGATTTATCAAGGAAATAATACTTATATCACGAGGGATTGGATGATTTGCAATATGAATTGAAGAGCCAATCAACAACTTTATCGTCTCCTTTTTAATCATATAATAAGGGTTTCCAAGTTAACATTCACCCTTCACGTTGCATCATAATTAATTCATTTTGATTGAGTATAAACGTAAAACTATTGTTTAAACATTATATTAATCAACTCATTATCCTTTAGGAGAAAAAAATTCCGAGTCTAAAAATACATTAAACATTCGTGGAACCAGGATAAGAAAATGTATCATGGTTCTACATCTACATAAGTACCCTGCAAGCCGCCTTCCGGCGTGTTAATATGAAATTATATTAAATTACAAGATATGTCATCCTATTACAAAGATTTTATAAAATATGTTTAAATAAAACCCAGTTATTTTATAATATAACTCATCAGATAAATATTCTCCGATATGATTGGAAATTAAATACACAAGAAAATATCGGAATCTTGATATTCAATAACGTACATATGGGAATTTTCGTTTAAAATTGAAAAATTTTAAATTGGAGTATTGTGCAGTAAAGTTATATGAGAAAATAGTAACCCGTCTACTAATAGAGCGGATACAAAGCTTTGGATATACTTAGAGGATAAACATTTCTAGCTCAGTGATCATGAATATACAATTCAGCTACTTCTACAGGAAAGACGTTCTTTATTTCACAAGTATACAAGGCTGATTATTAAGTAAAAAAGGCGAAATTAATCCAGGTACAAACTTATGAAATAGAAAAACTCGAAATAAGAAAGGAAAAAAATTCTTAGAATAATTCTATAACTTAATGGAGAGTGAAGTCAAGGTTACCATTACTTCATGTAGATACTTATACCATTATTGTTGTGACATTTATATTTAATGAACCAAGAACGATATTCAGCTTGGTATACATGAGTGATATAGAAATACCTGACAAAAGGGAGAAAGCTCAACATAATTCTTTGATCCAGGAATTTGGAATATAAAATTAAGGCTAATGATGCTTCATGTAAATATATATGCCTTAAAATTAACCGGAGTGTTTGAATCGAGCATTTGGGAAAGTACCGCTAAAACCTGACCCTCAAATCCATTGCACACCTCTAGATCGAACCGAATCGATCAAAACTCCCCACCACCATCAAGCGCGAATAAAAACGACAACAAAGCTCGTAAAAACTCGCGTATCCGCCATAACGACAACGCCGAGCACGACTTAAAACGAACGACCCTTAACGTACGCAACAACGCCTAAAAAAAACGAGCCGACGTCGAAGTACCTTCACTTTCCTCCGTCGCATCCACGCAGTGGGAGGAAGAGAGGCGGCCTTCCTTAACTTTAATAGCTCGGAACACGAGGGGAAGAAGGATTGTTAAAACTCCGGAGAGAGGGGCCTCGCTGAGGTAAAGAGAGCGAGGGGGAGAGCAAAGAAGCGATAGAGGGGGCAGTACGAAGAAGATCGCCACTGCGGTGTTGAGCACACTGGTCTATTGGACGATGTAGGAGAGGGAAAGTTCCAGCATGAAAGTGACGTGAGCCCAGAACGTAAAAGCAAAGGAGAGTAAGGGGGAAGGGAGAGGGCGTGGACGTGGAGGAAGGGGACGCGAAAGGGGTTAGTAGAAGGGGAAGACACTCCTACCCGCTGACCAGCGCTCCCTTCCCTAGCCCCTCGTCCACCTTAAGGGGGAGTCCCCCCTACCCGACTCCTTCCTCCGACTTCAACCGCCTCCAACTCCACCTTTTTCCCTCCCCAACGGTCTCCTGTCCAGCGGAGAGAGAGAAGGATCAATACGGGGACGGAGTCGGTCCAGCAGGATCGGAGAAAGAGGCAAGGACGAGGAAAAGTCCGGAGGGAAGGAAGGAGATGAGGGAGACTCTGAGGAGGAAGAGAGATGAGGAGTGACTGGGAAGAAAACGGGAATTACGGAGGCAAGGGCGCCGTCGCGAGAATGTTGGAGACGTAAAATAAGTATGTTGCACAAACCTTTTCGCCTGAGGACCGTCTTCGTGCATTACGTAGTTTTATTTTTTGCGGAAATCGCCGTATGACCTCGCGAATAGAGGTCAATACTGGAGTTGGGCGGCCGCCGGCACACCAGCCTATGCTTATGCAAAATTCTTCGCAATAACTAACAATACAAGAAAAAGGATTTATTTAGGAAAACTCGAGACAAACGTAGTTGATAACCGATTTAGCATTTTTTAAACAATAAGCGTTTTTCTACCTCTTAATTTCGTAATATCTTACTCATGCACAGGTGCAAGGAAGGATGAATGTTATAAAATTATAACTCCTCCTTAGTTCCAATCTTTTGAAAAATTGTTCCTTGTATTTCGAATAACCTTCTTTGCAATGAAAATCTAAAATTATTATATTATTCATTGTATTCCTTTTATTTATAAATTTTTAATAGTCAAGACAGATTTGATTGGCTTTATTCTTGTAATTTCTCTCGATAAAATGTTAACGAGAGACCAATAGAATGTTATATCAAGAACATTAAAACGTAATTCACCACATAAATATAATAACTACATAAATACGATAATCGGGGCCTAAGAATTTCGATAAAAGCATTCAGAAAAAAAAGAAGCGCTTATATTAAAATGAAAACCCAGAGTAAAGAACTGTTATACGACTCCTCTCTAAAATAAGTAACGCTACACACATAGAAAAAGATACCGAAAATAAGGTACACTCCATAAACAATCAGAAACAGCTTTAAACAGTGGAAATCACTTCTTAGGTATATCATAGAGTGTTAGGACAAAGACTCGGATTTCTCCGAAAAGGAGAAATGAGATAAGATGGAGGGAATCGAGGAAGAACAAAAGAGGAAATCATATGAGGAGGGTTAAATTTCGCGGGGAAGAAAGGATGGGGGTGAAAGATACGAAATGGGGAGGAAAATCGAGGGAGGGGATGGAAGTGAGAAAGGGAGGGGGAAGGAGAGAATGGGAAGTTGGAAGGGAACAAGAGGCGTAATGAGGAGAATACGGGTCGTTGAAGGAAGAGATGAGGGGAGGGGAGAGTTAAGAGGGAGACTGGAGTGGAGGTAGAAATGAATAGGATTTCACGTGAAGAAAGAGAGATTGAGCGAGAGCTTGAGCGAGATAGAGAGGGCATGAAGCAAAAACAATAAGGGTACGAATTGAATAGAATGGAGTGCAGCGGAGGAAAGTGGCGAAGCAAAGGTAGAGGAACAAAGAGGGTGCGTTCGGAAAAATTGACGGAAAGAGAGAAAGTTGGATAATGAGAGCGCTCAGAAAAGAAAGGGGAATATAAAATGATACAATAAGAGGTACGAGAAAAGCAAGCATAAAGAACTAATGGGAGAGTATAACAATGCGATAAATATGAGGAAGGATTATTAGCAGAACATTAATTAACTGTTTAAAATATACCAATTCTTGTAGATGGTTTCTTTGCCGATAAAATAGCAACGTTAATTTTTAAACGCTGGTTTATGGCAACAGTTAAAAAATATTGAACATTTTATTTACCATCAAACACTTCATTTGTCATAATGGACTTCTATAAAATTAAGGCCACCGCAGTGGGCTACATAAAAGATTAGTTTACGCAGTAAAAAACCTTTTAAATATACTATAGACTGAAACTTAACATCCGAGTGGTATAATGTGAAATGCTATACCGTGAGTAATGGTAGAAAATGTTTTAACACTTGAATATACGACAAAGAATCTGTCTGGCATTAATTGCCTACCGAGAAAAATTTGGTAAAATTAAAATATATAGCTACAGAAACGATCGTTGGCTAAACACAATTGAATATTACTTTTCTTTTACGTTTTTCTTTACTCGGAGGAATTTCATAGCATACTTCTCACGAAAAACCGCAATGTGACTACTGATTTTACCGCAATGAATTATGCCCATAAATACTTCGATTCAGCAGACATGCGAAAAATAATTTGGAAACGATAAAAGTAAAATGTAATCAAGCTACTTCTTCAAGCATTTGTCAGAAAAAGAGTCAATTTTCATCTATGGACTGGAGTTAAAATATTTGGTAAACATCAAAAGATGAAATGAACTATATAATTGAAAATGTAATGACGATAACGAACGAATACCGAGAATACTGTATAGAGCATAATGAATGTGGATATGAGAGTGAAAATATAAGTTGATGTCCTCACAAAGATGAGCAGAAGATCAAACAGCCGAGAAAAGCATGGAAAGAACGCTTGAAACGGGGAACCGAAAGTCGACATGGACGCGATGAAAGTGAAAGGGAAAAAGTTTTTGAAAGAAACGTGAGAAGAAGAGATAGAACGAAAGATAATTATGGGTAATAGGGCACCCAAAGGGAGAAAGGAGGCAAAGCGTTGAATACGGAATGATAAATTAATTATAAGCTAAGAAAATAAAAATATTACGGGAAATAAAACATCAAAGAGAAAAGAGACGCGGAAAGGAAGTAAGTAATATTAAATAGATAAAAAGCTGAGAGACGCGAGAGATGAGAGCACAAGGGAAAATATATTAAGTAGTAAGTACAAGATGGATGTTGTTGGAATAAGTAAAGAAGAAGCAGCAACTGACTTGGATGAAATAATTAGTACTGGAAGATCGTGAAATATCCAAACACATGAATGTGATTCGCCCAACTTTTCCAGCAGCTATCTAACTTTAAGATGCTAATTCTTTTTATTCTTCACTAAGCATAAAGAAGTTCAAACATTCTTTTCGACTGAATGGTAATGGGAGTTACGGCACAAAATTCTATTCAACGAACTAATTGCATACTTTCTCATTACAAGTCATTGTAGTTTAAGGACAAGGCTTTACTCCATTAAACATTCTTCTAACCATAGTTTCAGAAGTGCACATAAGTGGTCTACATATGCAATGTAGCTTCTCCTTGCCGATTCCGGCTTGAGTAAGGGGCGTCTAACGGAAGTCATTGATCGAAATGAAGTTTTAAAAAAGTTATTTTCAGCATTTAGAACAAGATCAATGTTTTTCTTTCGTAGACTATTCTTCAATCTGAAATGCCTTTCATCGAGATCTTAAAGATACAGGTTCTTCCTTGTTTAAGATTTTCTAGATTTCAAACAAATTAGTAACTGTTCACTACGTGAAATCTAATCAATTGTTCGGCTAAACGAAACGAATCCTATAAAATTCGTACACAGACAGAGGAGATTAAAAGAATTTTCGCTCAGAGAGCTTCTTCATATGCATAATGAATCGTTAAATCAATATTTCGGAAATGATTTTTAAAAACATCCCATGAAAAAATTTCCTCTGAATATCATCACGTTATCAGTACCTTTTTTAATACCTTTAACTTATGAATATCGATTTGGCATATTGTTCTCCATATTTTTGGTGACGTTTGGACTAAATTAATAATGATTAACCTCATATCATTCCACTAATAACTGATTGAGATAATTCCTACGATTAAGGATATAGAAAGAATATGGAAAATTCTCGAGGTTTTAAACAAGAAAGAAACGTTCAAGCATTTATTCCTCAATTTTATTGTCTCTGTGTGGGTTATGTAGCTATTTCGGTAAGATTAAATATTCATTTTTAAATGATCCTCGAGAAAAATCGAAAATTGTTCTTTCCTGATATAATCTTACAAGGATAAAACTTATCCATCAAATTAAAAAAAGGTTATTTTTAATATCATTCCCCATGGAACTTTTCAACGCTACCCTGCTATGGAAAATATTTCCTACGCATGTAAATTGCTATAGATGACAACGTAATGCTGAGAACTCTTCCAATCATTTTCATACTTTTAGCAAAAAATGCTAAACATAAAGCAATTTCTCACTAGCACTAAGACTAACTTAAACAACAAAGAAATTAAAGATGAGGCTTCCACATGGCCAAGTGAGAGGCAGATTCGCTTTCGGTGAAGTCAGTCCCGGGTTCGAGTCCCGGCGAGAGCCTATATGCACGATGTGACCTCAGGCGTCAAAGATTTTTTAACAGTAATACTACTACGGAACTGAATCCGGGAAAATGAATGCGTGACTCTGCAACTGACAAATGTAGTGAGAATTAAGGGGAAACGAAATTAAAAACAATTTTTCATTCATAGTTTATCATTCGAAATTTGTTTTCGATGAAAATTATCGATCATAGCTTAAAATTATAAAGAAGTAACAATAGGAAAACCGCATTTTATTCCACTTCGAACAATGATCTGAGAAAGGATACCAACATGACATGAGGTATGATACAGTAACGAAAGAAAGCAAAAAGTACGATCGAACGCAGCCGAAGCCTTTCAGTTGATGCTTTAGATGACCGACACACAGGGTCATAATCCTTATTTCCTATGATATCGGGTTTTCAAAGCCGCAAAGGGTTAGGAAATATTAGAAGGTAGTGAGCAAATCCTCATATATGTCCATTTTCCACCTCATTACTGGAGACCGTTTCGAATACACAAAAATCCTCTTTTATCAATTGGTTTCCTAGGAAACGCATTTTATGTACAGCCGCAACTACACGAGAGACGGGCACTACGAGCGACGAGGGACAGAAATACACCCAAAGGACGGAAAGTAAAGGAGTGGAAGGAGAACAAGAGGGAGGAGAAGAATAAAAGAGAAGTGCAGGTAAAATGCGCGCCATTATGGAGGTAACAGGAGCATAAAAGGGGAACGTATAAGCCTCCTTACATGTTGAAAGGGTAGAGAAAGATAGAAACGTAAAAGAGGAAAGGGGGCATAAAGAGGAAAATAGACGAAGGGAAGTGAAGGCGGGATGCAGATGAGACGGCGCATGAATAAGGTAAACCCGGGAATAAGGTACAGGATAGAAAAAGAGAAAGACGGCGGGGGCCAATGAGAGACTCCGGAGATGAACGCCGGGAGACGGATGAGGTATAAAAGTGAATGGTGGAGAATGAAGCGGGGAAAATGAGAATAGGATGCAGATGTCGGCGGGGGTAAAAAAAGGAAGATGGAGACTCGCGCGCGGAGGGGAAGATATAATCAGGGAGAGAATAAGGAAAACAAAATAGGCCGGAGCGCTTTTGAATGGACCACAAAGAAAAAATTAATCCCGTTTTTTTAACCTCCCCCTTCCTATACGTTCCTATTCCTCCGCTGCCCCTCAATCCCCCGCTATACTTCCCTTCCCGGTTCACCTAGCAAATCAATATGCCTGGCGAAATAAGGGATCCAGGAACCCTTAAAAAAACTCCAGGAAAGGGATAAATCAACGAATCCGAGTATTTCCACTCCCCTCCTCTTCTCAAATTTCATTTTAGGGTGGAATGATCCTGAACTTTTAATACGCCCTAATCAAAATCCGTTTCGCGTACCTCGGCGAAGAGCGTTTTAACGAGTTATAGCGCAGCAGCGGTGTCCTAGTGCGACGCCCAGGCGTTCGAAGCCGCGATTCCCGGAAGAGAGCGATCTTTCCCTGCATGCTAAGCTACCATCGGTGACTACATTTCCTTACATCATCATTACTTTTCCGAGTGAAGGGTCGTAATTTGCAAACTCTATACAGTCTCCATGGTTACGCAGGCGGGGCCGAAATGAAATTCCGCTGAACGTACTCGTAAAATGGATACGGCGGAGCGATATATCGTAAAGAAACTAATCAAAGATTTAGCGCGGGATAGTTTAATCCGGCGCGAGACGTGTTGAAAGGAGGATTAATTCAAATTCGCGAAGCGTGGCGGAATCGAAATATTGAGATGAAACGTCGAGAAAAACGAGCGTTTGACTCATTTTTCAAAGAAAAAATACGTATGCATAGGCTACTATTTTCCGCGTTCTCCTTTATGACACAAACATATCCGGCTTATGAAAGAGGTTGAAAGCGCAAGTTTTTAGCGCTTTGGAGAAGCAGGATTAATGGCGACAAATTGTAAAATTTATAATTTATAACAAAACTTTGTTTGCCAAATATAAAGTAAAAGGAGGCAAGAGAATATTCCCGCAAATAAGGAGTTCAATTTACAATTTTAGCTGAATTGTAGATAGAGAAAAAAATTGTCATCATTTATTACTGCGAAACTTGATTTAATATTTGGAAAAGATATTAGGAGTAATTCGGAAGAGAATAAGAAGATTTTTCTAGGTATTATTAAACAGAAACTGAATTTTTACTTGGTTTGAAATGAGTAAAGGGTCATTTTAATTGGATACCAATTATTTTTGTCCTTAGAGTAGAGGCATCTAACCCAGGATTATTCCAAGCTTGTGCGAACAATGAGACGTATTGGCTCATAAAGACTTCTTAATCTGAAAAGTTTCTACTTCACTGTACATATTTTAAATAATAATTATTGAATGTAAATTAATATTATATTCATTTTCCTACTTAAAAACTACAGTATTTTTATAGATAATAATAATAACACAATTATAGAAAGTTCACTGTGTTTGGTTAATTTATTTATCACATTTCTAAGAATTTAGAACACTATTTCAATTTTTAGGGTTGAATCAAATTTTATTCTTTTCAGTTATCATGCAACAGGATCGAATATAATGGAAATATTAGTAAAAAAATGATCTACTGTGTCGTACTAAAGAGTTTTAAAGTCCACTCTATCCTGTAGGCCGCGAGCCCCTCAAATAACTCCTTTAATTCCAATAAGAAAAGAAACAATAACAGTCATATTGTGTTAGCCTTATATCAACTATGAATAACCTTTAATAAGTCCTCAGTTGAGATGAACATTTGATTAAAGACACTCGAGAATTACTTCGAAGAAAGACAACCCACAGAATGTTAAACGACCATCAGGATAACGTTTATAGCCTGCTGAAGGCACTAAAAGCCCAGTAGCGATTTTTAAATCCACTCCACAAGATACAATCGATTGGGAGACGAAATATTACCAGTTAAAAAACATCTGTACCGGAATGGAACGCTCCACGAGGCGCAGCTCGCTTCGAGATTTCTTCCGGATATCTGTGTCTCCCCATGACGTAGCTTTTCGCAGAACGAAAAAACCCGGATGAATAAAAAAGACCACGCAGCGTGCAGTGGAAGACTGTTGGGGAATCGAAAAGGTAAGGGGAGAATTAAAAGCGAGGCAGTCTCGTATGTCGACGAAAAAGAGAGCCTGATCCTGGAAGAGATGATGAAAGGGAAGGAAAGGAGCAGTAGGACAGTAGGAAAAGGAAAAAGGAGAGGGGAGCGGGAGAAAGCTGGAGGAGCGGTCAGAAGAGAAGATAACGCAGCAGAAAGATAGGAGATATAAGAGTAGTGGTAGTCGGATAAAAGGAAAAGGGAAAAAACAGCGAATCCTAATCTTTAATAATGCGGTCGTAAATCCCTATAATACAAGGAAGACATAATGAGAAAAGGAACGGGGAAAGTGAAGGCGGAAAAAGGTGAAGGGAGGAATCGGTTAGGAGAAAGAGGTTACGTGAAACGGAGATTGGGTAAAAATAGGAGATAGCAGGCAGATGAAAGGGGAGATAACAGACTATAAAGGCGCAAATTACTGAGGTACGAGGACATAAGACTAGACAAGAAACCGTGGAAAATTGTAACAGCGCTAAGTCAAAAGGATAAGCGAGGTTATCTCGAATTAACTGTGTTAAATTAAGAGCACATGATTTCGATCCATACTTATACTTAATATAAATCTATAAAAAGGTGCTAACATCAATTTAACTTATCAATTCATAAAATAAGGTCTTTAAGGAGAATGAATTTATTGGCTTAAAGTTAAACGATGTCGAAAATGTAATATATACGCTGTAATATATTTCAATGAATAAAATGGTACTTAAAGTAGGAACAGAAAAGAGAAACGAATACTTCAAAAGAATCAATAGTGGATATTTTATAAAACTGAATTACCTGAAAAGGCTATTTCTCTTTTTTTATTAAGTATTTATTTCCTATTGCACTATCTAGTCCATACAATTCACTAGTGTTTACAATTTAATTCTTCATCCCTTATTTCTCGACTTAACACTAGTGTTTACAATTTAACTCTTCATCCCTTATTTCTCGACTTAATATAGAGAAAAGTAGATTAATCCTCAAAATGTCATTATTTAATTAAGCAGATATTTTTATATATAAGCCAGTGATTTTTATTATACAGTGAATTGTGATTAAAACCTGCTGTTTTAATTGTGTTTAATCTTCAATAATAGACTTTGTTCAAATTTATATGAATACTTAGAAAATTTCTGAATTTCCTCATTAAAATAATCTCTAAAGTTTAAGTTACTTAAGGTTAAATATTATATCAAAAAGTACATGAGAAAAAGTCAAATTATTCCGGAAGGTGCTAACATCAATTTAACTCATCAACAAAAAAACACGCAAATAAGATCAATAATATATGTGTATACAAGAGAAATAACATGGAATTTGAAAAAATCGGTGATTTTTTAATAATAGGATTTAATATATAATACTTTATCATACCTTATGTGCCAGAGGACTGTAACGAAACCTCACTAACAAAAAATTAAAAACATTTCTTTAAGGAAGCCACAAAATCTACTGCGAAATATCTTCTTATACACTACGATTATCACTGTGGGAAATAGCACGGGAAAAAGCGAGAAGACATTCAATCCTTGTATTGGCTCAGAATGAAAATCCCCTCTTTTCACCGTTGTTACTGTCTTCTATAGTTGTGAGGACGATCAATTCATATTTAAGGTAATCTTCTTCGATAAAATTAAATTCTAAGGATTACATTAATAGAAAATTAACTTTAAAGATTAAGTTACATAAAAATACTGTTATCTCTACATAGAAGATTTAGCATGTTGAAAGTTTTTTTTAATGATGTTTTAATTGAAACTGCAAATTTTGGGGCATAACTTCAACGAAATTCAACAATTCTACCGCAAAAATGAATAGTAACTAATAGAAAAACTTGAAGATGGCTATAAACTAGTCCAAACCGGTAATATGTGTCTAATAAATCTATGGAATTTTGATACAAATTGTTTCATTTGTCCGGAAAAGTATCCCACCAATAACACTGACAATTTTTATTTCTTAAAGATAAAAAACCTTGAGGTTTTAATCATAGACTCCAAAGACAAATTCTTATTCTATTTATATTCATGGAACACGGGCGCCAGGCTTTCCGAACCAGAAAAATCCATTACCCTGGACATGCACGTAACTCTACCATACAAAAGTAATCTTTCCGGCTCAGGAAGCCAAAAAATCATGTATGTCGACAAGGGGATCTTAAGGACAAGAGATGAAAGTGATGGTGAAAAAATGTATTTTTATCAACAGAAAAGTGGACAAACTTAGTGCCGATTCCAGATGCGTGGCCACCATTAGAAAATATTTACTCGCAGTCTTTATCTTTGATTTCTGCGACATAGATTTCAACAATCATGACGTCGATTATCGTTACGAGCTATGAGCTAACTTTTGTCATAGTGAAAAATGTAGTCATCATGATACTTTCTGAGACCAGTTACTGTTGCGATTATAGTTTCACTGATTACATTTTATCTTGAGCTGTTGTCATTTTACCGCACTGAAACGCAGAATTCTTGATGGCCGAATTCGAAAAACTCAACAAGCCTGTAATTTTTAACGAGGAAATAATCCACCCGAAATTTAGGAGCTAGTAACCGAGAGATAGAGTAGCGCAGGATTGGAAAAGAAAGTGAAAGTTGAAGGTCGTCAGGAGGACAAATAGTCTAAATTCCATGGAGGAAAAGGAGATGAGAAAAACGGTTTCATTGGTAATTAGCGCAGAATGGGTGGAGGTTGAGCGATGTAGGAGGAAGAACTTGAGATGGAAAGGACTGCGAAAAAGAGGGAGGATCGAAGGAGTGACTGGAATGAGCTTTGAAATAAGACTTGGCAGTCTTGGCAGCTCCGCTGATGATGTGACGTGTGACAGGATTGCCACTGAGTAATTGGAATTGGAGAAATTAACGAAAGACGCGGGAAAAAATTTACTAAGCAAATTCTAGCTGGAAGAAAATGGATGAATGAATGGGAGAATGCTGGAACTAAAAACTGCGCTCATTTTTTACTTTTAAGTATAGTATTATATTGGAAAAAGGGAAATTGCTAATTGTATTTATTGATTTTATTACTTTCAAAATAGTTTAGTATTAAGCAATAAAGTAATTTAACATTGAATACATTCACCACAATTATGCATATTGAGTCTTTTTCTTCGATTTCGTGATACAATTTGATAGCTTATTAGATCATCTACAACCTTGCTTGCATTACTTGTAATATTGCATATTTCTTATTTTCTTAAAACACTTATATGATTTAAAGTGTCTATCTTTTAATGAAATGTCTATCTATTTTTTTGGAGTAATAATAGAAAACTATGGATTGTCAGACAATGTTCTTGAAACATTTTGTTGTCATCAGATTTGTTACTTAATTTCTCCACGTATTACGTTTTCTGTATAGGGAAAGAATTAGTAGAGAATCTAAGATCTAAATTAAGTTTTGAATATATATCAATAAATTCAAACAAGCTACACAGAAATCTGCATGAAGTTTAAATTAGTCTATCACATAAGCTCAAATTTTTCATCAAAAGTAAAAATAGATCGAAAAGCTATTTATGGGTTGCTCGGCATTCTCGGTACGCATTTAATATGAATATCTATTTCATCTTATTATTAAATTTAAAATCCGAGAAATCACAAAGGTATGCGATTATTTTCAATAGATTATATTGCACTGATTCCACTATTTCAAGCCTCGAATGTAGGCGTGAAATGGCTCAATCAGGGTTTACATCATTAAATTCCGCAGCTCGAAACTCTGGTTGCCTGTTCATAAATATATCATTTTATAATATATTTATGTATTATATATTATATAATATATAGAATTATATATAATATATATAAATGTATTACTTTGTGAAATATGCCGAAGATAACTATTTTCCTCAAGTATTTGAAATAATATGGATTAATTCACGCTTATCTTTATTTAACGGCTAAATTGAATTACAACAAAAATGGGAAGTAAATGTGTTACCGAAGCGTTATGAGTTAAGGATTACTCAATTTCTAAGAATTACCCGACATAGTTGCTGATGATGTAATCTAATCTATGAAGATTTGTTCTAAATTCTCACAAGGCTAGAGCAAGCGATATAAATGAGTCCTTTTTCATTTAAACCACCCTTGGAAAATTAATGAAAAATGAAAAAATTGAGTATCTGCTGGAAACAGCCTGCCTAAATGGAGAAAGTTTACATAGGCTTTTAAGGACGGGTCTTAAAATGAATGATAGAAGCCGAATCAGAGACTATTTTAACGAAGAACTTTGACAATAAATTCTTACCTGAGACGGTGAGTAACACCTAATAAGGATTGTAATGTGGGAAACGCATATGTTTGATGGTTCAACACTCACAATCTCAGCCGCAGCAACTTTCCTCCGACATTTATGACCGAGCTAACTTTTGTGCTTAAAGTGTAGGATCTCTCTTATACAAGCCTTCGAGTTATAAAATCACTTTTAGTCATAAATATATCCTCAACTTCGCCATAAGTCCTCTAGTGCAATAAGGATCCCTGAAAGATGAATTGCCCCAAAATTTTCAAACTAATCGCTGTAAAAACGAAGACCGCTGCCGCTATGAATCTTACTCTCGCTATTACTATCTCCAGAAAAATCTCATTTTCGCTAATTATTCATAGTCTCTCTCCTACCAACAACTTTGTTATTTAACTAAGCAAAGCTGTATATTTTTCTTTTCCCGATTTCTGGTGGTCTGAATGAGAAAAGCGGGGGGTATAATCTCTAATATTATAACCTTAGCCATTAATGTAATATTTTTCAATGTTTCAATTTCAATTCAATTTCAATTTTTCAATTTTTACTGTAACTGTCATTAAGCTCAAAAACAATTAATATGTTCAGTAACATAAACATTATTAATATTTCTTATGAAATTGAGATTGGGAATGTAGGAATGGTATATATAAATAGGTCATAGAATATATATCTATGGTAATCCATTATTAAAATCCTTTTTGTATCGAGTTGCCAATATATCTTTTATTTCAACAATAAAGACAACTAATCATAAGTCTACGAAAAAGAAAAGCGATTGAAAATTCCAGGTCATCAAAGTTTGAATAAATCATTTAGAAAATATCCCCGGAAAAATGTTAAAATTAAGTCCAAAAATTTTAAGAATGATTTATATACACGGTTAGGTCGTTTTAGCAGAAATCAATTTTTATCGTCCTGAGTGTCATTGAAAAACTTGGTAACTTCATATTACACCTAAAAAATTATTAAGGTTGATTTTTCTCTCGACTCCACTTCATCCACTCACATTTATGATTTAAAGTACTGCGATATATTCCCCAACCTATTCTCCATAATAAGAAGTTTAAAACGTCAGATTTACATTTAGTCTTAAGTCTGAATGCTATCATAAAATAGATAATGATCATCCTCATTGTAG
This sequence comes from Ladona fulva, assembly GCA_000376725.2. NCBI lineage: Eukaryota > Metazoa > Arthropoda > Insecta > Odonata > Libellulidae > Ladona > Ladona fulva. The sequence continues at coordinate 1,317,527 of KZ308194.1, forward strand.
CATGGGCGGAATAAAGTTAATCTAATTATAAATTGCAACGTTTTTCAACAAGTTTCGTTTTCTCACAGTGGTTATATTCCAGCGAATAATAAAGCATGCAATAAATACAGGGTTGTTGGAATTTTCAAGTCGGGGTGTCTCCATGAAACCCAGTGGACAAAGGGAAGGGAAAAGCTTATAATAACCGGGAATCAAAACCGGATATTCCCTATCCCAGACGACTACTTTAACTGCTTCGTTATCCATTAACCCCAAATTGCTTCTCATTTGCAAAGTAATCGTAAATTTAAATTATGTTTCACTGAAACCATAGTATTTAGCGAGTAAAAACAATCTTGTCACTAAAATCTCCTTTAGGAAAATGTCTAAAAAATTGGCATCCGCTGTGATAATATGCTATGATAACATGCATCCGCTGTGATAATATGATCAAGCATTTCGTTAATAGCCAAGCCTAATAAGAGTCATAGACCCTTTTTATTGCTGTATTTTATGTCACACCCCGAAAAACAAAGTGGGATTGAGCAAACGATTTAACATATTTTTAACGTCCGTTAACAGAAAAATTTGAAAATTCTATTCTTGATATCAATTTATGACGATGCGGACAATGTAATGTAATAATAATTAGGTATAATAAAAATGAAGATTCGTTCCTAAATGCTCCTTAACACCTTTTTAAGGGCGAGAAACAAGCACATGAATAAAGAGAAGGAAAACAAACTCGCTGATTGAAAATAGGTCGAGAAGGAAGCGGAAAGAACTGGCGGAAGGGGAAACATCGCTTATACAGATTGGAACACTTCCCTCCCAGATGGTTGGAAGAACTCCTTAGGGAAGTGGAGAAGGTAAGGATGGAAAGGACGGGGCAATGACTGAGGGATGGGGAGGGTCTGATGTGGATAAAGGAAGAAAAGGGGTCTCCCAAGGAAGCAGAAAACTCCATATCTTCGGGAGCGGACAGACGAGTTGTAGCAGTTGATTCTCGGGAGTGCTAGTGTTTGTGACCGAATAGCTGGTATTCTTTTATTGCCGCGATTATCGTAACCACAGGGAATAGAATGGGAAGAATGGAGCAAACGCTCCAGAAAATACTAAAAGAGAAAACGGCGGCGATGACTGACAGCAATAAAGAGAATATGAACATAAATTCTTAAAAATAAAATGCCCAAAATACTCTCTCATTTTATAACGTAACGAAGTAACTAGTTGTTCAACGATAATTTTCAGGGATACAATTTTTAATATACTGCCAATATGTTTTGATGAATAGATTATTATTATTTGCATTTTGGCATATAGAAAAGTTAATTTTTCGTTTACTTTTGTCCCCAGCTTACTCATGGCTAAGATAATATGAAAGTATCGAGGAATGAGTGATCCTGAATAATAGTAGTAATTGAGGTATTTTCTTATTGGATGCTATTATCAGTTTAATTCTGTGGCATTTACGTGGGTTTGTTTCACCACATTGTTTGGAAAACAATGACAAACTAGTTAGACAAACCTCATCTTGCTGGTATGCTTCATTTCCTCTCCAGAGGTATTCAATTGTGGAATGGTTGAAATTCAAACTGTATAACGGGCAGAATACTGTACAGACATAACTTTTGCATTCGAAAAATTGAGCAAAGGAATATATAAAACTGCAAAATGTAAATTAAGGTACCAAATATGATCTTGCATCCTGAAAGGAAAAGAATATTCTGATAACGCCATCAATTTTTTCCTACTCACTGTACTAACATTTAGCACTATCCATGTATTTGGAAAAAATTACTTCAGGAAATAAATTACGAACGAAAATTTAAGTTAAAAAAAGATTTATATTATCAATGCAATGAATTAAATAAGTAAGTAAGGATAATCTGCCATATTTCTTGTTATTAGGACTAAAGTTATTTCCATGAGTTGATCCTGGGATTTTCTCTATAACGATATGAAGTAATACCTCTTTCATCAATGTTCACCCCGCTCCATAAATGCACTCCCTTAGCTCAATGAAAAGCTGTTAAAATAAGCGTATCCTAACTAAAATATTAATCATGCGGAACAGCATAACAATATACGTATGTTCTTCCTGTCGTTACCTACGAAAGGAAATAAATTTGGGGTAGAAGTGCAACATGAAACCTCGTCGCATTGATAAAGTTATGGAAACGTTCGAGAGTTACCAATTGCAAGTATCCCGTAAACAATTAAAACAAAATATATCAACAGTTAATATCAGAGATGAAACACACTTCTCTCATAGCAATGGTTTCTTAAGGAGTCCTGAAAGAATAGTTATTCGAATATAACTATATCTTCAGCACGCCCATTAAGGCGTACAATAACTAACAGATTACCTAAAGTGATAAATATAATACTTAAAGCGCCCAATGTAGTATAGTAAGTGCAATAGAATACTCACAGTACCCAGTTAATTGCTGACTCGAACTTTTTTGTCATCTTAGAAAGCATATTTGGTCAGCAATATTTCGCAATATTTCTTTAGCAATATTTTTCGTTTCGTTTTCCCTAAATATATTAGAATAATGGAAAACAGGGCCTTAAATTTTGAAAAACCATGCTGAATTTTCCGCATCCTTAAATTAACGGAAAGTAACCGAACCCGATTCTGCTAAGGATAGAAAAGTACTTGTAGTGCACGTACTTACACGGATTTAACTTTCTAGAACACTATTCCCGGACCATCTGAAGGAAAATATGCTACTCACAACTAAAATGATCGGGTTGTAAAATGTTTTATGGCATTCCATTCACTTCAGAGAGGATAAGGAAGGTATTTTTATCAAAAAAGGAGAACATCGTATCATAGGAGTGATCGGGCTTTAAGCGAACGCCATAAACCCCCGCATTTGCAGTCTGCGCTGGCTTAGCCCCACTGCGAATGCCATGCTCAAAATCCTGGAAAACGCGAGCAAGATTTCAACGGAGTCAGCGAAAGTGAAATCGTTGAAGACACCGGGCCAAAGAGATGGAAAGAGAGCGGCAAGAATAATGGAGTTAAATTTTGAACAGACTTTGTAGGAATGCGATAGATCTATTTACGCTTAAGAAAGCGAAACTGATCCGAAGAGTGGAGAACGTAAATATCTACCTTCAAAATACAAAATCAAGGTGAAGTATACGTTTAAACCGCACACATATAAATTAGATGCAGATATAGATTCAAATTCAAATCAAAATGTATAATTTATCTCCTTTTTGTTTATAAATCTCTCTTGATTTGAAAGATACGCATTACGTATTAAGATTTAATGCTAACTTCGGCTCGCACTGTTGTGAACAATGGTAGACAGATACCCCATGATATTTCCAGCTGCAAATGAAAAGAGCTGAGAGAATCAACTTTTCGAGATTTTGAGTTAAAATATCAATGTAGGAAATGGAACTAACCTAAATATTATCCTACTTAGTATTCCTTTTTCCATTCTAATGGGATTTAGGAATTTTACGTTTTTATTATTTCCCTGATCCTAAACTTGACAGTTTCAGTGAAAACTCAAATCTAAATTGTTGCAACACATCCTTTTGGTCATAATGGAAGCTATTCACCTTAATTGTTAGTAAAGAGCGGATCGGAATATTATCCATTACCGTTAAGTACATTTCCGAGGAAATCTTATTTATAACAGACGCAATGAATCGTTGGGTATTTTCCTTTAAAATTATTATTTTTATATTTTTAACAATCGGAGCAAAAGAGGAATACTTAAGTAATATTTACCTTAATCACTAACGACAGCTTTAGTTAATAATATGCATTGAATTTGAAATGGAATTAGAGAGTTAATTCACAAATTTATGAACTTGTTTTGACAATGAGGCCTCATTTTTACAAAACGAATTGCAACGAAGGGAGCATTTATTGAAGCAAAAGAATAGCTTGGCGATCTTTTATCACAAAAGGTGTGACAGCACTGTTGTTTCTAATATCAGGCCAAAGACTTCCTTTTAAATCGCAGTGCATCGTAGAGTTTTACAACAATACATATTTACTCCTCCCACATATTTATATATCACACTTGTCATAATTTCAATACGAATTCATCGACGAAAGGTAAATACGCATGAATTCATAAACTCTGCGATCTTTGTAATCTTTCAAAGAAAGGACTCCACATTACCTTTTCTGGGGTCTTTTGTTCCCTGCAATTTTCATGCCACCGGTCATTCTGCTGTCGTATCACATCGCTGTCAAGGCGCTGGAGTCGTTTGCGATAGCGCACGCGCGGAGCATTTCTCGATTCCTCGTTCAGAAGCTTTCGACTACCAAAGTTGCCTCTATAAAGGGAACATATAGCCTTGAATTTGATATTTCATTTCACTATGTTAAAAATGAACTTTACTATGATAATTATTCTTAAAAATTAATATCATAAAACGTCAATACATGCAAGGTGGAACTCATGTTGAATAAATTACGCAGAGAATATCTTTCGACCGGTTTTGTCAAGGAGTTGACGGTTGATTTTTGGCTGTCCACTTAAGACTTGACTCCTTCAGACTAAGGATGGACTCTCTGACTACGTGGGTCGGTTTCAATTATTTTTTGGGGCGGTTACAGTGTTTATTTCAATATAATTATCGATTTATAGGCGCCAAAAGGAAAACAGTCAGATCTTTTGTTAGTACATAAATTTACATCTTCAATTTTTTTAATATATCATTTTAGTCTAAGGTGTATAAATATTATAGCGTTATTCACTTAATTTCTATGCAAAGGATTCCTTTTATCACCTTTTCCGAGATGCTCACCACCATTACAGATGTGGAAAAACTCCACGCATCGCAAATTAATATTGTTCCATTTGAAGGAAAAATTCAGCTATTTAGAGAAAAATGCTTTATTAAAAATTATACCTATTTTTATTTTCTACAAAGTACCAGAATGAACAGGGCTCTCGGATAGCCAAGTACAAACGCGAAACGTTTGTAGGAAACGCGTTCGAATTTGATGAATACAGTCCCGGGTGCGAATCCCAGTAGGGGCCTAAGTGCTAAATGACCTAAGCTGTCGAAGCAGTTACAACAATCCTACTACTACCAGAATTAACTTACTATTCAACAAAAATTCACCATTTCACCTGTTAAATACACCAACATTCTTTCAAGAACCATAAAAGAAAAGCTTTCAATTAGTTGAGAACCCTTATTATAGACTTTTAGAATAGATAAAATGGAAGGGCTGTTTTCTTAAAAAATAATGCTTTTTAATGCAAAATTTTCGTTTCCTCGAAGGAGAATTTTCCCCGAAAAAAGCCCGCCCTGTATAATAAGTAGAAAAACCGAGATTCTTAGTACTGAAAGAAAGAGCAATTTACATCCATTGAGCATTGCGCTCACACCCTTTTAAGTATACACACACACACACGCACCCTTAAACACCCAGCTTGCATTAATGAGACCTGGTAGGAGTGCAGTTGTAAATTTCCCCTCACTCCCCTTAACTTCGGTACATATAACGCAGGAAGAGCTCTATGGAGAAAAGGAGGGGGAGAGAAAGGAAAGAAAGTGAGAAGGGGTGAGAGGAAAAGTTTGAGGATAGAGGTTTGGGTGGACGGTGATATTAAGGCGAGGGCGTGAGGTTCAAAGGGATGTTTTGACCACTTTGCCTCTCCTGTCTTGCAAAAGGAGGGAGGGACGAAAGGGACCGAGAGCCAATGGAGTACTCCAGCAACAATATTCGTAAAATTCTACTCCCAAGGCTTCGCCTCGAGCAATAATTCAATTACAGCCTCTTCTTTTTTTAATACAAGATCAGAGTCTCAATTCAATTTCTACCAGGAAAGGCACTGGAATTGTGAGTGCTCTGGGTGGAGCTTTTCTTTTCATTTTAGACGGAAAAGATAGCGCGAGATGTTGAATTTTTAGCAGCACAAAACTGTTCACATACACGTTTTAAAATGCTAATGTCGAAGCTCCTCAGAGATTTGCAAGTCCATCCCGAGGAGAGCTTTATCGTGAATCGTGTAATAAATTAAATATCGTGCTTGCGTAGCTGACTAAGGCATTTAAGAAGCGTTGACTACTCATAACATTCCGCTTTTAATAGAGGAGAATAATAATTCAAACAGCAACCGAATTGCAACTACTCAATAGTGATTTATTTTGAAAAATATTCGAGGCCGTCATTTTGTGGAATCTTGATGACATCATGAGAAATTGTTGAATAAAACGAAGTTTTGAACAACAAGGAAATTACTTTTACTAATCCACAATATTTATAATGAGTCCTAATGCATATAATGGTAACTTTCATGAATCTAAACAATATCCAAATAAGATTACTTTAACTCTAAATCAACCAAATGCGTTAGATTTTGAAATTTCACTATTTACTTCCTAAATGAACGCGAGTAGAATGGTTTTCAATCATTGTAATATTGTTACACTGCTGATTGTTGGAGTTAAATAGAATAAGACGGTTTGATAAATACACATAATTTCGAATAGAATAATCTTTTTAATACCGAAGGATGAGATTTCATAGTAATATCTTCCTTCTGTCCTTTCCGTTACTTCAAATATATAAAATGAAAACATCTAAACATTTGCCTGTTACTGAATAAGCGTAGATGGACTTAAAAAATCAAATATAGGAGATCTAATATTTTCCGAAAAGAAACTTATTATTTTACATACTATCAGGTATTTGTGAATAGCGCTGAATCTTACAACGAATAGAAACTGAAAGAACTATCGAGAACAAGGAATCGAAGCCAGAACTTCCATTCAGCGGCTTCAACGCTGAATTTCTTAGTTTCCAGCCTTTTTGGCCCCCGTATCTAACGTTTTACGAAGTACTACATCCGGTAACCCTTATTCACTACGACGATAAATAAATTTTAACGTTTACTATTCACATTCACAGATAGACGTGGCTGAGAAACAGTGCCAACGTGTAGCAGCCAGATATGTCTCCATGCTGCTAACACTGCTTTTGGAATATTTCAACAGCATAATTTACTTACCTAATATTCATCGGACAACCTAATGTATACCCTGGAGAGGCGTCCCAACCCTTGAGGATGCAAATCTGAGATTAGGAACCCCGGTTCTGTAGCATATAGTTCAATTTTCCGTTCCTGGATGTTACTATACTCGAAAAACTAGACTTTGGCATTGACTGAAGTAAAATTCTCACACTCAAAAATTCGCAGTTCTGAAATCTTCGCACAAAACTATAGTTTTTATATTTCCCATTTCGCTCCAACGAATGAGCTCCGTAATCATACGAGCGACAATTATATTAAAAAACGAACGAGCGAACTGATTTAATCCGACCGCGCTACCGGCAGAGCGCCGACGGAAAAACAGCAGCGAGAATAAATATCCCCCTCTCATTAAAAAAATACCAAATCGCCATTCAGATCAGACCTCGCAGGTGGCATAAAGTGGCCGCGGGAGCAGTATGAAACATAAAAGTCAAAAAACCACCCACGCCGAGGGAAGGGGATGGAAGGAAGGAAGCGAGGATTTAGGGAGAAGAGGAAGAGGAGGAGTGAGGGGATGGCAAAATGGGATCTCGAATGGGAAGGAGGGGTGGGGGAAACTTCCTGTCTTCGATCATGGTCGGCCATCCCCCATTCCACCCCCATACCACGCTCGTGGAGAAGATTGCAGAGGGAGCAGCGGATGAGATGTACGGAGAGGATAAGGGGGTTAGAGAGGTGAGAGAGAGAAGGGGTGGAGACGGGAGAGAGGTTTGGCGAATGGACAATTTTAAGTCATGGGGGAGGGATGGAGAAAGCACGGGGGATGTTGGATGACGTGGGAGATGTAAGGAGGAGAGGGGATTAGGGGGTAGGGGAGGGAGCGAGGTGGACCAGCGAATTTGCTTGAGAGAGGAGGTTCGCTTGGTCGGAAGAAGCGGGAGGATGGACGGCAGCGGAAGAGGAGGCGATAAAACTAGGCGAATAGGAGAGCCGTTTCCGCTCGAGTTGTTTCGTAAATGAGAGTCAAAAATGTACCGAGTTCCCAGCATTTGTTACCCGCTTTCTTCTCGAAAAATGATCCTGCGCTACTTTGAGAGTGTACGACTAGCGGTGAAGTCGCGTTATTCGTATTCATGTGCAGAGGAAAATTAAACGATACATCCAGCGAAAGTTATTGAAATCCTAACTAACTGGATTATGCTGAACTCTCATTATTCGCCCTTCGGATCACAAATTAACGTTTAGAAATGTCATCAATGTAATCATAATATGAAAGTTATGAAAAATTTAAAATTAAAATTAGTCGGCATCTCAATTTCATCATATTCACCGTGAAACCGTTGCCACCGGGTCTCACGACCTAATCGCGACGGGTAATTCTTAAATAAATAAATAAATAACGAAAAATAAATGGATGAATATCTTTAAAACCCCTAAAAATTTACTTGAGAGCGAGAATAATTTCCGCATAGAAAAGTTTTAGATTTAAAGAATCTAATGCACTCTCATGGAAGATGAAGGAAATACATTGATGTTATATCACCAGCTCTGCCGCTCATATTTTAAAATAAGTTCTAAATTTTAAGTCTTAACAAGATATTTCTTGGCGTAGAAAATTATAACGACTTCAAACAAGCTGTATTACGCAATACAGTACAGTACTCTTAATCTAACTTTCCACGTTGACTGAAGGATTGCACCGTTAGACGTACTTAACTCCAATACAGATACAAACATTTAAACACAAGTAATGATTTTTCAACGAACATCTAAAGGCTTCAATCAATTCAAACTTTCAATCTTCACAACTGGAGTGATAAACGAGAACGGGAAACAAAATTATTTAAATACGTGCATTTTTTTCAGAAAGTTACGAAATGCCCGCATAAACTCCCGAAAAGACTGCAGGTTCCACACTTACGCTCTAAAGTAAAATTTGGTATTTTCACTTAGAATTTGATCAAAGACGAGGATAAAAAACATTTACAACAAGATCTCTTAACATTTATATGATACAAAATGGAATAAAACAATGAACGATTAATCTCTTAAGAAAGATCTTAAAAGTAACAGTCACTGTGAATACCATTCGAAAAAACAAGCCTTTATTAAACTTCCTTGATTAGCGACCTAATAAAGAGAGTGGAAAAAATCACAAAAGCTCTTCGGAGGTCTTGATGGTAGATTGAAATAAAAACAAGCGACTAAATTACACGGGTGAGATATGTGCTGAAATCCCGAATTTCCTTTCGCGGACGGATGTGGGAGTGGCACACGCGGAGCCAACAATGAGTCGACGGAAAAGCACTCCAAGTTGAGTAAAATTGATATGGAGATATTTTTACGCTCTATAGCGTTTCCAAGTGACCATATGGGACGGCGGCAGCCCTATTGGACGGCTTCTATTTGCAACCGAATCCCGAAAAGATTCTCGGGTGGAATATTAAACGATGGAGCCCGGTGGCTCCGAAGAGAGAAGTTCCATGAAACGGAGCCGACTGAGTATGGCGGCGAAGATTCTTTGATTTAAATTTAAGAATCGGACGGAAAGCGGAGTGACATGTACTAAGGCAACAAAACCGGTTTTACCGACACTGGTTAGCGGGATTTTGCAACGCAAGGAATAACAGGTGTGAAAATTAGCGACATGGCTGGGACCCGAACCCAAGTCTCCCATTTTCCGGGCAGGTATTCTAGCAATATTCTCGTCGGAAAATATGGATAAATGCTTAAAATAATCAGTTTCTTATTATAACATTGTACTATACATAAGATAGACTAAAAGTGTAAACGCGGATCCAGTCGTTGAGCTAAAAAGCTTTAGGTAACATGTTTCCTCTTTATTTTATACGTCTCATTTCCAACTGTTGAAATTGTTAGCATAAAATTTTATAATCTTATGTCCAATTTAGGGTTCTACAGACTACAGTACCATATAACACACACTTGGTCTGTTTTGATAGTCTTTCCACGTCAGTCAAAGTTGTTTTCGATATGATTTCATAAGAATCACCGTTTTAAGGAGAATCTTTTCACATAGTTTCCCGTTTCCGGATTTAATTCTTACAAAAGAAATGATAAATATAACTTTTACTTTTCCACAACTATATTTGGCTTTGCTACCAATCGTTTCCAATTTTCAGTTCATCTTTGCCTGACGATGAACTGAAAGCTCGAAACCATTGTTAGCAAAGCCAAATATAGTATTGGAAAAGTAAAAGTTATTTTTATTATTTCATTTATAATGGAATTCCACCAAATCTCGCTAGAGAAGGTTAATTTAATTCTTACAGTTAATGTCGAATTTTATAGATTATTTTCTTTTGTTCTCTTGTTATATGCCATCAGTATGTTGACAATACTTGATTTTAGAACAAACAGCAGATTGAACAAGGAAAACGTTTGCGTTATAACGGGGGAAGAGTATTTCCCTTAACCGGTTAATCGTTTACTTAGAACAACAACTGAAACCCCTGCTTTCAGAAATGTAATTTTTCTGGATGCTCTACTCGGAAGGAAGGGTGCCGATGGAAATGGAGCCGAATAAGTATTGACGCGATGACTCCTCGATCTAAATTGTAAGAACAAGACGGAAAGCGCCGAGTGCTGCGTACTTAGCGAGAAGTAATCAAATATCGAAAAGGAGCGAAAAAAGGGAAGTAATTGAATTTGGAGAATGCCGCCGTCTACGACTTCCATCGCGCAAATAAGAGGTCGCAATTAATATCTCCCCTTTAGAATGGGACACTTAAAACCAAATGCGATACGGGAATGAGACTTCATGCCCCGTTTGATCGCAGAGCTCCGAGATGACAATCTGGTCGTTAAAATCGGGAAAAATTGCTCCTTTTCGCTTGGCTGGAAAGGGTAAAGGACAATTCGAAGTCTAATTGAAGCGTAATTACGTTTATCTAATTTTTTAGGAAATCCAGTTACTGCGCTGATGAAGAAGGCTCTTCTTTAGGAGGCAGCCATGAGAAAAAAGGAGACGGGAGGAAAAAGAACGAGGCTGGAGAATGATGAATGCCGCTAAAACAGAACGTGGAGGTTGGGAATAAGACGAAACCGGAGACACTTTTCCTGTAGTGAGATGAAAGGCGTGAATCTCCGTTAATAACAGTAAAAATGAAATTTGTATGAAAGAAAGAGTCAAAATAGACAGAAATGAGATGGAGTGAGAAACTCAGGCATAAAAAACATAAAATGAGAGAAATACTGTGGAACAGAATAGCCTCGTTTTGCAAGAGGCAGGAGTTGAGGGGAAGTGATCACGTTACGACGTTCGCACATATACCTGAGAAAAGAGCTGAAAAGTATTAATTTTTACAAAGATAGAAAACGGATCGGAATCCACCATTTGAAGAAGTACACAATCTCTTACAAGAACTAACCAAAGAGTAGTAAAGAAAAAGATAAAGACAATTGACTGAATAGCTTAAGATAGATGTAATTGTATCCACGGAGATGGAATCTATAAAAATATAGTAAATTTTGTTTTCCGGTTGCAATAGCATATATGTAATTGCAAGTGAGTAATGAATAATGTAGTAGTAAATCATTCTGCGAGTTAAAAATTTTTCTATAACGTGTACAGTGTACGTGTAAACTAAATCGTATGTGTAGACATACCTATAACTCTGTATTATGATAGAAAATCAAATGGATTTTATTTTATTTTGCTTTAGATTACCAGTCACAAGTCTACACAGTTATCCAGATTAATACGCTAAATGTATATTATTCTGGGTAAATCATAGTAGCAATCAATCTTATTACTTGCATTCTGACTCTATATGTATTTACCATTATTGAGTTTTATTCTTGGTAATAATTATACATTGAAAATAAGGCAGAAGGTGGGATATAATAATTTCTGGTACGTACTCTGTATTTCTTAAATGACTTTTTGAAATGAAACTATCAATTAATTTCTCTAATTTTTAACTGCTCAAGTAATAACTATCGTTATCTAACTTTTTGTTTCTTTTGATATTGTTTATTTGAAATTTTGAAGATCCATGCACTGACATACTGCCAACTGGTTGCTAAGCAATTTGCAAAGTTAAATCCATTAATAATAAAAATAGGAGAAAGTATAAAAGTACGAATGGAAGAACCGGGGACTATGGGTGGAGCGAAGAGAACAGAGAGAGCGAAGATAAAGGAAAAGTGTGGGGAGAGCTAACAAAGAATTCTAATGAAAACAAGAAAGGAAAAATTCCGACATATTTATGAACAGTCCAGCGCGGAACTGAAATAAAGAACGAAGCCTGAAAAGCAGATCCGGAGGAATAAAAACGAAAAAGAATCTCCGGGTAACAGAAACGAACCAAGGCAAAGGTGACCGAAAAATTAAACGCAAGGAACCGCAAGGGGAGAGAGCCAACATGAATAGAATCGTAAACGACGGAGAGAGTTGAAAACAAAAGCAAGCCGAAATGAGGGAGAAAGCGCGGGTGGAGATGAATCGGCAAGCAGTATGAAACGAAGATAAGAAGATGGAAAAGGAGGAAAAGAAAAAAGGGTGTGAGGCCGTTTAAGGGTTGTGCGGAACTATGGGAAGGAGTGGTGGGTATGATGGATGGCTAGTAGGGAGCGGAATGAAAGATGGAGATGGGGAGGAAAGGGTTACCAAGGCGACGGGAGAAAGGGAGAAAGAGGGAGGCTAAAGAGGAGAGATAAAGCAGGACCACGCGAGGAAATTACGAGCGGAGACGCGGAGGCACAAAAAATAAAATCAAAAGTGGAATGGACGGAAGTTGGGTGCGTGGAGGGGTAGAGGAGATAATGAGGGAATATTACATGGGGGAGATTTCGTAGAGCGGGAAGATGGAGAGCGTAGTTTCAATAGAAACTATGAAACGTACGGAGCTCGAGTTACTTCCTTTGCATGTTTGATGAAAACTCGAAATGCGCTAGAGATAGACTTTTTTTCGAGTTTCGTTTAAGATATCGCGCGCGAGCAGTAATCCCTTTCGCATCAAAAGAGCGAATGAAGAATTCCGGTCCGAATTTTTATGCCCGCGTGCGTTTGATATACCTCGATGACTTTCGCGACGAAAGCCTGCTAATCAATGCAATAAGGAGAATTATTAAAAAATGGTTAACGGGAAAATCGATAAGCGATTTTCATGGTTTTATAACGATCATCAGCTGTAAAACTTTATATCAGGTTTGATGATTTGCTACGTAATTAAAAAACATTGTGCTTTTCGTTCCTAAAACCGATCTTAATATAAACGATTATGGAATTTCATTGTTAGCGTAGTAAGACGATTTAAGAATACAAAATGCTTCCGTAGGAAATTTTCAATTACCATAAGAAACGTGCCGCGACTCACTCACACTCACTTTACGAAGTACCTTGATCAGTTTTTGCTGCAGCTACTTAGCAGAAAATTATACACGATCTATGAAATAGCTTACTTAAATATCATCTAAAATAAATCTATAAGGACCACCTCGTATTATACGTAACTGGTATTTAATTCTCATTCAAAACAGGTTACGATAACGTCGTGGGATCCACAAAATATTTGAATTTACGAATCCGGTATCAGGAATTTTTTAATGAAAATGTATTATATTTACAGGGGGGAAAAATGTAAAAAATAATCTTATAGTGAATATGAAAAAGCTCACTTCCGGCAAAATATCTTTTGATTCTCCTATGTTCTTATTAAGATTTCTGAGAAAAACAGATTGATCGCTTAAATATAATTTAATTAAGCTTAAAATAGAATGTAATAAGCTAATCATTTTAGTTTGGTTTGAATGACCCGAAGCGATAAAATAAATACAGTAGAATCTGTAAAAATCTGAAGCTTAGAAATTTTCAGAAATTAATAATAAAAAAAGAGCTTAATAGAAAGGCTTCCTTTGGACCCAAACATCTCTGCACCTAAGCTTATTTAAAAGAACATCTATATCGTTATAAAGATATATGGGAATAATGAGTTATTCATTAAATTTTGCCGGTAAACAAGGAAATATAATTGCATTGCTCTACAGAATCTGAGCAAAGATTATAAGAAACATGTTATAGAAGTTAAAAAAGGTGACATAAGGGTTTAAAAAGGTCGCAAAAAGTACACAGATATTGTCATGCATGAGAGTTTTTTTACCGCGCAAAAAACATATACTGTTTATCTTTCTCGGAAAGCGACTTAAAGAAGTGGTAGGAATGAAGAATGTGATTCCTAATTCCTACTTCTGCAAACCGCTTCTTTTATTTAATCCTAATTTAATTTGCATTCATTAGTTTCCTTTAACCTTCAAGTATTTGAAATTTTCATTTACAATTTAGTTAAATTACGTTTAGCATTTTACAAAGAAAACACAATATTTAGGTTCAAAAGTACCGGATTTAAGATAACAAAATAGTTTAAGAATCGATGACAGGAGTTTTCGTTTTTAAATTATTCAGAGATTAGTTTGCTTTAGCAAAGATTTTTCATGGGAAAAATGATATATCCAAATCATTAATTTAATACAGCCAGCAATTAGAATATTTGTTTAAATAATGGTGACCTTTCAACGCGATGCCATTAAATATATATAAAAAATTAAGTAAAATAGGATATCAAGTACTTTTCACCTTTTATAAAGCACTAGCTGAAGTGCCCGTTGATTCTCAACGGGGAATATAGATGTCGGATTATATGTAGTATACCTATTTGTACAAAAGAGAAAATAACACCTCGCATCATCTCGTAGTTTAGTCCAACGGGACAGGTTATCGAAAACAAAAATTTTCTAATCAAAGTTCGAGGCCGAAATCTACAATCAACAATAAGAATGTGAATCATTATGGAATTTCCCTCTTATTATTAACATGTCTCAAAGTAAT
>KZ308194.1:1366825-1387655 GCA_000376725.2 Ladona fulva
AAGATAATGATTTATTTAATTATAATAACAATTATTCATAGCAAATAATCATATGTTCGTCTTTATTCAAATAATAAAATATTTTTTCAGTAAATCAAAACAAATTATCTAATTTATTCGCTAAAATTAGCATAAAGATATGTTAACTGCGGAATAATGATAGTAGAAATTCTATTACTATTATTTCAAGAATTCAGGAATTCCTGGTTACATCTAAGAAAATAAAAAATATCGATTTTCAACAGCAAAAATGATAATGAAATTTCGTAACCATTCTATAATGTGAACGACTCACGATCATAAATCAATGCAAAAATAACTCTTTGAAAAGATCAAGAATGAGCACCAAATTGCCAAGAAGGAACTCCCGCATATGTAAATACAATACATAAAAAAGAATAAATAAATCACCTACATCTGCGAATCATATAATATACATTTCTCTAAGATGCCTACATCTACTCCTCCTTAAGAATGAATGCACGCGCTCCCCCATCGTAACTGTGCACGACGTATTTAAACGCGGAAGCAGAGAGCAACTTTTCCTTCGTTTGAAGAAAAGTTTTCGATCTCCCGGCCGCCATGTCCAGGAAATACTTCGCTATGTCCAGGAATATGCTCGGAGAAAGGTGGCAACCCTACTTTCCTTCTCTTCTCCAAAAAAGTCTCTCCATCATGTCCTTCCCCTCTCCTCGATCTCCACGCACACACACCGCCAACACTCTCACACACGCATACATCCCGAAGCTTCGATCTTTCCAACCCCCTCCTTCAACCTCCTTAACCCTCTCTCCTCCCCTTCTTCTCTTTTCAGTTCCGGTGCCCTTACCAATCTACCCCTCACCCCCCTTCTACCTAAGTCCTTCCTAGTGAATTTCAATCCTCTCCCTCCCAACTAACCCCTAAAATCTCCCTCATCTCCCGCTTCCTTTTACTTTCCATTCTACCTCTTTTCCTCCACATTTCTTAATCTTCCCTCCTCCATCTCACTACGCCGTCTTCCGTGTATTCCTTTTTACTTTTTTTGCACGATCTTCAACTTGGTTCTCCTTCGTTTTCTTCCTTGTTTCGTATCCACATGGCCATCTCCTTCTCTTGGAGGTGGATAAATACATCAATTTTTATTTCTGAATTTTTTGACTCAGAGAAGACGTTATTCTATCTTCCCTACGTTATAGACGGTGCTCCATAAATTCATGCAAGACACGCACAATTGAAAAAGCCCGTATCTGGTATTTTTCTTTCCAATGGTAAAGTTACTCAATTATTTTCAATAGTGATCATATTTTTCAAGCAATCTATTCTGTATTTTTTCTCCCCTTGCTCATAAGGTAAATGAAATGAGTAATCATAAAAACTATCAAACATTTAGCAATGCTCGCAGTTTAACGTCCTCCTCAAACAAACTGGAGTTCTACTTATTTATTTGCAAATAAATTTAACTTCTGGTTCATTTTCATCAGTACCTATAGCGATTAAAAATCTCAACGCACGGTTCATATAAGAGAATTTTTTAAACTTGAAAACCACAATATTTATGCCTTTCCAAGACTTCGAAAACACCAAGCTCAGAATAAGTTCAGATAACCTCTAGTTATTCAGGTTATTTTAAGAAATACGGTTATGTAAAACACGGAATGTATCAATCAGGTTGTACGCCTCATCAGCGAATTATTTCTGTTGAATTTATGGATTCGTGTGATGATGGTACGGATTCGCAATAAATACGTGGAAGAGTTCATACCTGAACTTTTTTCTCAGCCTTATTTCTTAAAGTTAGGTGATGATCAAAAAGAAAGCTAACCATTTCAAATTATCTGGCGATTAAATTTGTTTCCTTCGATATATTTTCGATGTAGATATATTTGAATTCATCTAGGACGCCGTTCTAGAGTAACCTGGTTGTAACCGATAAATATGCATACAGTCATCCAATGAAAAGTGGATTATTATACCAATTTTATATCATATTATCAAAGAGGAAAATATTCATAAGATAGGGATCCTGATATAAAATTCTCCAAATCCAGGGCCCATACAGCCATTCTCTTTTTCATTCCACCCTCTCTAACCTCCTCTTAGACTAGCAACCGCTCTCTCTATTCGGTTTGTTCCCATCTTTTGACTCCGCTCCTTCGTTCTTACCCCTTCTATCCCTCTCTTCTACCCTCTTAACGCCAATTCCACCTGTCCCTGAGGCTACTTCTCTCTTTAACCTCCTCTTTCTTCCTCTTATCTCTACACGTCCATTCCTCTCTCGCTTCCCATCCATGTCAGGCTTCTCTCAGTATTTTCCTTCATTGCTTTCTTCCTCCATCCCTGTTACGCATCTTCTGTCGGCTGCGATAAACTTATCGCAACTTCACCAAATTATTTTTCTCTCCTCATCCCTTTACCCTTTATTTCTCGCAATTTTCTTTTCTATGTCTTTTCGCCAACTTCTTACTTATTCCATATGCCTGGAATGCTCTCACTGTAGTAAGTAACAAGGATTTTCGATTTGACAAATAAGCAACCTTACATATTTATTTTCATACATAGGTTTTCTTCATTGCAGTCGACTTTTCTTTCTCCCGAGAGGAAGTTATTCCAGTCTGCGACTTTATGAATAGCATTTAAAACAATATCGATTGATTAAATAGCATTTAATAACTTTGCAAATAGATCTCTCCCTAGAATAGGGGTTTCTGCACATCTCACATATCGCACTGGAAGCGATTGCTTAAATCTCCAATAATATTTAAATCTAATTCGTACACTTCAAAGCACTGCTTTCAAAGAACACTATGAACATCGATACGCTGATGAGAAAAGGAACCATTTAAATTTATTTGAGGAATACTTCTCTATGAGCCCATGACTTCTATGACCACATTACTATAATACGACCACCTTTCTAGTACGAGTAGTCATCAAATATTCAATTATTGTCAAACGAATTAATATATACATATAGCAGAGTTGATACACCTTTTATTAATTAAAGATTCTCATCAATTCCACCGACGATGACGAAACACACAAAAATATGGGTAACAAAATTCAAGTATGGAATCCTGTTCTGTACACCTTCAAATCCTTTAAAAATACCAAAATGGAATAGCGTATCAGAAACTTTAGGTAAAAAAATGTAGGCGATTTAAACGTGATTTTTCTCTTAACAGGCATAAACCAAAGGTGTGCTCTCCTGACGCTAAGTGAGAGGACGATTAAATTATTACAACCAATTTTACAACTTTTTTGGAATATAATATCTCCGTATTTAAGGTTAAACATTTATTTCGTAGTAAAAGGAAGATTTCCTCCATGCAACCATTTCCTTTAATTACAGTTGAACTTATCCACCTACACTAGCCTAATCGCTAATGCTATTGGAAATCAATTTTGTTTCAAATAGTCAACAATACCACATATAGCAACTAGTATAACTATATTACTATAGCTGAAATTTATCGCAAGGACGCTCTTCGCCAAACTGGTTTCAAAACACTACTTCACTCTTTAGCGTTGTAAAACTAATTCTTCCAACAAAATTCTAACAAAAAAGTTAGCTCACCTTCTGTGCGATATCTCTTAAAAATAAAGAGATCCACGGTATGATCAAAAGCCATTCCCGCTCCAATAATTTTCGAATAAGAAAGGGCTGGTAAGTAGAATAAATTTGAGTACGATTCCGATGGATAAGAAGGACAAACTCCGCGTATTTGTGACCGCATCACAATGAAAATTCGAATGGGTTAGAAGTGGTGCGCGGCCCGAAGTCATAGAGAGGAAATTTCTGCGAGAAAAGGGCTGTAAGACCCATTTCCATAGCAAGCGATCACCACCGCTCCATCAATTCGCCTCTCATTTCAATTCTTCTCTTGCCCATTCTTAATCTTTCTCCTCATATCTCTTTCCTTTCCCTCATGCACCTCTTTCGTCACACATTTCACTTCCCTGCCTTCTTTCACCGACATTCTTCCGCCCGAAATTTCCATATTTTAGTATTTTTTCCTTCTGCTTTCCATATCCACCTCGCTCTCTTTGGCACCTACTCAATTCCTAACACCTTGGTATCTCCTTTTTTCTCTCTCCCAATTCTTTTGCCCTCACCCCTCTATCCTATCTCCTTCAATAATTCTCTCTCTTGAATTATAACCCTCCCCCGCTTTTTCGCTCGAATTCAAACCAAATCTTTCCTCAGAATTCATCCTAATTTCTTTAAGAAAAACTGCGCTTATCAGAGTATAACCTTACTTTTCTTCACCGTGAACTTCCTGAAATCCAACTTTTAATTCACATCTTAGACATATCTTAATCATTACACATATTTTAGAAAATAATGTTGTTCGCACATTCTCCCTTTAAGCCTTGAAAATGCTCTAAAATTCAGAGAATTCAATGGCAAAGGCTATCTAAAAAGCTACCTCAGTCACTCCATTATGTAAGTAGGAAATTTTATTTACCTAATTTTGAACTCTTAGTACTTTTAGTATGTACTTCTGACGGCAAAGATTTACTCTCCGAAGGAATCTAAGACAAAATGCTGGGAATCCATCATAAATTGCAAATTTGTGTCAACAAAATACATGTAAACCATCCAAAACCAAGTACTTGAACCATCAAAACCTGTCCTTTTAATTTGACTTCTATGAAATACATTCGATAATTTGAACACGAACTTTTACAGTACTAAGATTGTCATAAAATCCAAAGATATGGAAACTTTAATCTTTGGTCATAGTTATTTTTATTATATAAGTAAGAGTTACTGAATAATATTTTACGAAAAATTCAATGGAAAATCCCTAAGTAATTCTTATGGACATACGTAAGATGTCATTCCATAAAGCAACGCCAATTCAAACAGATCCATCTATTGACCATGTCTACTTCCTAAGAGGGTTTGAATTTTCGATCAAAAAACCATTCCTTAAAATAAATTTTTACCAATTAAAATAGATACACGAAGTAATGAAAATAGAAGCATGTGAAAATAAAAAAACAGTACATGCATAGAAAATTTCTTCTTTTTGCGAAGGCACATACATATAAAAAGGAAAGCAACTAAGTGAGCCCACAGAATGAAACCAAAAAAATGAGAGAGGTTGATGACGTTTTCGGAAAATTATCAGAGGAGTTTAGGAATATCTCTATAGAACTTCATCACTTGAACGGTCCTTATTGCACATAATTTCTCTGAAAGGTTGACTCTATAGCATGCCCAAAATTTCGACGGAAATAATTACTAAAGTTCTCCAAATTTACGATTTCAAAGTCCAAATCTGTGATTGTTTTGCGTAAAAATTTTAGGAGGACGGTTTATTATCGGAATATTTTCCCTAAACGAAGTACTCAATGAGAATCTGATGACACACGGAACCCTCCTAACTTCCTTTCGAGTTTCCTCTTTCCCTCATCCGTTGTCATCCTTTTATAAAACTTTATCTCCACTCAGGGTCGCGCACTCACATTTTCTTCTCTTTAACGACCGCTTCTTTCGCCATAATTGCTCCCTAGTCGTGATTCAATTTAGATCTCGTAAAGGATATTCCTTTGTCATAATTACCTGCCCATTAATTAATTAATTTTTATATTCCTCATTCGCTAAATTATCCTTGTATATTAAGATATACGCCTCGCGTAATTTACTCCCTGGAGTTTTTATATGTGCGAGACGTGATGGAACGGCTCCCTCCCAAAGAAATACGCCCAGCGGGATTAGAACCCGTGACTTTCCGTCGAGGAAGCACTCCGAAGCGCCGGCTCCCTTGTCCTGATTTCCCGACCCTTTTTTTGCCCCGCTTTATTCTTCGGTCACCTTTCATTACCCTAGCACCTACATCGCCTTTGACCTCTTGCCCCCGACTCGGATTTAAGCTACTTTTTATATCCATCTCCCTTCTCTTCTCCTATTCCCTTTCCTTCACTCTTTTTCATCTTTGCTCCTCAGGTTTCTTTGGCCTCTGAATACATTCGTTCACCCTCCTGTCTCTCCATATTCTTCGTCCTCTCCATTCGCTCTCTCTCTCTCAACTGCCCCTCTTTAAATGTCGTCTCGAATTCCCTCTTTCGATAGATATCAGCAGTCTCATTCCCTTTTCTCTTCCATTTCCTCCGCTAACGTCTCCTCCCTCTCTCCTTTCCTCCTACTTTCTTCCTTCTAAGGCATACGAAAAAACGGTTTTTTGTCATCAAAATTCTCATTAACCGGTTACTGGAATATTTTCACGGTAAACCGGTTACTCGATAAAATATACTTCCTAGATTAGAACGTACAGGTTTTCTATTTTTCAATCTGCACGCAAAGAAAAGGCTTTGAATGTTAAACAGAAATTAAAATAATAAATATTAAACCAAAAATCATGTCCAGAAAGGAAAAAATTGGAAAGATCCTCAAGGCAGGATTCCGAGTGAAATAATATCTATAAACAACTATAAACAACATAGATGGAGTTTTTAAGCCGTACATGTTTGATTTTTATTGATGAGGAGGCAATTAATTGTGTAAAAAACAAATTCGGTGAGTATAAGGGTGACCAAATTTGGTTATATATTCATTTGGGACAGCAAATTCAAATTTTATCGGCTAAATAATGATATAAGTCATATACTATCGAGAGGAAAGTTTCGTTGCGTTTTTCAGATCAACGATTATTTTTAAATGTAAGGATTTGAACACTTTCAAAGTATGTTTTAAACGCTGTTGCAAAATAAAATAAGAGCGATTTACTTATGCAATTAACTAGGATTTACCTAACAAAAATTACGCACAAGAACGTTAAGCTAGTTATAACCGGTTTGGATCCTCCTATACCTTCTAATCTACTCTCGTAAATCCAGTATATCAGCGGTTTACTTTTCGCTCCTTACCTTGGATGGGGGCGTGGTGACACTTCCCAGCGTAATCTATTACGTTGGAAGATTCGATTTTAAATTCTCGATTATTCAATGTCTTCTGCGTTTAATTTCGAGAATGCTGGGAAGGAATGAAGAGAAATTCCTATTTGATTAAAACCGTTTTCCGAGGAGAAATGAGAAAGTCGAAGAGTGTTCTCATATTATGGATGGAATCTATATCCCACTTTAGCGTTTCAAAAACAGCTGCAAAGAAACTGTCTCTAATGGTATTTTTATGATCGATTTTTTGTTTTTATTAACATATGCTGTAGTTTCAATATGGCGCTAAGTTCAGATCGCAATTTCGTCGTTCTACAAGCAAAAACAGATGAGAGAGGCTGAGACAATAATATGACCACGCACTTTATGGATATAAATATTCTTTAGTACAAATTTAATATACCTCCAAGGCAATCTTAAGGACATTTTGGGTGATAAAACAGAGAAAATGGATAATGTTTTGAAGTTACTCTCAGAAACTGAATTAATTAAAAAGATCTAAGAAAATAAGACAATGGGCAAACATATCGACCCAGATATTGTTTTTATAATAATCTGAGATCTGTAATTGGTGCAAAATGACACAAGCCATCGAGGCACCAATTTAAAAAACTAATACTACTACAAATTTAATTTTAATTATACCGCCATAACATGCAGCATAAGATGCTACGTCAATAAGAGTTATTTTTTTTTTTGTTTCTAATAAAAGATAAAGAACCTCTATCGATGGGACGTGGCTATTACTTTCGCATGATGACAGTTTTTTATAGTTGGTCGATTGTGTACGTAACAAGTTTTTAGTGCCACCACAATTGGTATTACACATTTAGAATAAATATCGCATTAAAACAAAATATTTTGATTTTCGAAATTTTCTTGGTCAGGGCCGTCACTTTTTCAATATTAACAACTTGATGAAAAAGGAATACGAGCAACTTATATATACGTTACCACAGGATTAACACATACGACCTAGGTTTGTTGTAATTAACCTAAGTTGTTCTTATTTCTCTTTCATTATGAAGAGCTCCCACAAAGTTGAGGCCGAATACCGGATTTTGTTAATTATGAGTAGTTTAAATTTCATTAATTACTTATATATCACTGTTTCAAAAAAACGAATTAGTAGATCTTTGCCATGCCATTCCTATTTTTATTAGGTTTACAGCTAATTAATTATAATATCTAATCTCTTTCAAGCCAAAATAATAAAATCTCTACATTTGACCACCAATATTAAAATATAATACTAGAAAATTAAATATATTACCAATTGAGGCAACCTAAAAGTTTTCATAGTAAATTAGGGATGTTTTGGTAGTTTAGACACCACACAATTTTAGAGTAAGAATCTGGGGTGAGCATTCCAATCAATCAAACCATCCATATCTCTAAAATATATTAAAGTAGTTACGTATATGTGGAACGGGAATGAAGTGCATGAATGAACTTGTCTGCAGGAAACTACTGAGAGTATGAAATAATACGGATATATTTTATAAAACGTTGCATACTCGGAAAAATTCCAATGATTTGCATAACAACTGGTTTTTAATACCAGGATTCATAATTCAGGATAAAACGGACTTACAAACATAATGCTTTCTTCGATGATACACAACTTAGAGCACGTTTTGTATCACATTTAAGGTTCGATTACATTCATGGAGAAAGGGCATTATTTCCCAGTCAATGCATTTGGAGATGAGTTCCTTCGCAACTCGCCTTTTCGAAGAAACACATCTCGACGAAATTACCCCTCTTACAAATATTTTCCCTAATCTCTCTCAGCGTGATGACTTCCCGTCCCAATCCTTTTTTCGGCGACCGAGGAAGGACTCCGGTTCCTTGCGCCATTGTATTGCGGAATTCCATCCGCAGCCTCCACCGTAACTAACCATATATCTACAAAGTCCAATCTCTCAAAACACGCCTTCCCTCGAGAGAGAAGGAGAAAAAAGAGAAAATTCATCCCCTAGAACGGAGTCGTCCACTCTCTATTCTTTATTTTAATCTCCCCAACCTCCCCCATTATCTCCTCCCCTTCCAAATTCCACTTGTCAAACGCGATGCGTACTCTTATCTCCCGCCTCCCCTCCATATATCCATTAAGCCCCTCCCCCATCATTTTCCCCAATTCGAATTCCCTCCTTTTCATTCGCAACGCATTTCCCTTCAAATCGGACTTCGGTCAACCATTATCCGATCCATCCTTCCTTCCCCTTTATCTTTCTCCGTTCTTTTTCTCTCTATTCTTCCTCCCCCGACTACGGACCCGAATAAATGTATCCTATTAGTCATTCCGTTAACATTTATCCTCATTTCCATACCTCCCTTCGTCATATTTCTCTCTCTAAGCATCCTCGCTCTATACTCTTCGGGATCCATTAAGTCTTTTTTGAATAGGTATAACGACGACGATAATCTTTACCCTGGGATTTTCCTTTTATCATTACGACCTTTTGTTTTCGCGAAGTTCTTATTGCGCATTTAGGAAAGGTTTTGTTATACATGGCGACTGGCCGCACTACGATATACGTTACGTGAAATATTTATTCCCTGAAAAAAGTTTTCCTTTTGGGAGAAAACTTTTTCTCGTTTCGGTCCCTTCGCGATAAATCACTTCTCTGCATGTTCGTTATGTTTCGTTAACTCTTTTGTTTTCGGTCCGGTGAGATTATAATCCCTTGAAGATAATTTCCTTATATCAAAGTCCTTACGTACGTCTTTGTCCTCTCCCCGCGCTTTACTCTTTCTCATTAAATAAAATTAGAAGCCGTGAATTAAAGTGTTCACCTTTCACTGTATCAATGGTAAGAGAATATCTTTGTGAAAGTACGAGTTGGATGCTTCAACATTCGTCTACAAAGCGTTCTAGGCTAAGGCTAAAGAATTTAATTAACGTTCATTTTTAAATAAAGATTGGACACTATCTTTCTTCAGAAAGAAATGTTCCCAATTGATAAAGACTATCTGTTAAATATTTTATTTATGGCTAAATGTCATCTGTGAAACTAGTCTTCTCATTGAGTACATAAACAAATGCGCAATCTGTAAATGCTTCAAAAAATCGTTCGAGTTAATTTTGAATACAATTATGGTGGCGATACTTTTTATAAAAATATCTATCTACTGAACTGCGAAATTAAAGCAAAAATGTTCGTTTTCGTGACGTAATGATATGTTGTATATGAGAATTCTATAGTTCGTGCGTAAGTATCGCCGAAGGTAGCTTAGGAAAAATAACATTTAGAAAGTATAGTTAATTAGAAAATTAAAAATTATTTCAGAATATACTAAATAGAAACATAAAATCTATAATAGTAGAACGACATTATAACGAAGTGAACAATAATTGTAATTTCCGCAAAGGTGAACATTCGTCATATCCCTTTCCGCTGAATTTCTCGCCGAACCAAAATTTGCTGACTTAGATGTGTCAAAATCTATGATAAGAAACAGCAGAAATCGATATCTGCAGGGAAGAGACGTCAATTTATGATGCGTTGTATGATGCGCAAAATCACAAAGAATCAAAGCTTTCACAGAATCGTTCAAAGTACAAAATTACGGCGAATCTTACATATGATTAAGAAATACGGTACATTTATACGTGAAAACAAACAAAATCGTGCTTAAACACGTACGTGCTGGGAATCGAATCATTGCGCATCCGTCATTGCCGAACAGACCGAGCGGAGGGAAAAATTACTATCTCCAGCACGCGGCCAAAAAAGAAAACAATCGAAAGCCGGAATAAGTACCTTTTTTCCTCCTCTTACCGACTCCATAATCCCTCATAAAAAAACTTTCCTTACGTTGCCATTTCGACCTCCTCGCAATCTCATTCCACCTCTTTCCCGACTCGTCCATTTTTTTCCTCTCCCTTCATACACTTTTATGAATGCATAAGATCTCTTTTGGCAAGCATTTCCCTCCACTTTTTCTTCATTCCCTCCTCATACACGAGGCGCTGTTATCTCCTTCTCATTACCTTATCTCCTCCTCTTCCCCATTCTTATTTTTTTAACGCACGGCGGAGAATTCCTGCAGCCGAAATAAAAAATATAATAAGGGGCGAGAAAAATGAAAACGACAAACAATCCAACTTTCACTCCCTAAGCACCCCTCTTTTATTCAACTCCAATTTCTACTTCGCTCCCTATCTCTTTGTCAACCTCTCTCTTTTTCTTCCCCTCAAGCCTCCTTCTACGCTACCTCTCCCTCTTCGCTATAACGCACTCTCCTTCTAAATCTCATAATCTCCGTTCAGATTCCGATTCGCTCTCCTAATGCCATTTGGCTCCTATTCTTACTACTACTTTTATTCATCCTCTTACTATATCTCCTACATCCACTGCTCCATCTCCTATATCCCTTCGCTTTCTCATCCTTGCCGATTTTTTGCAGTCGTTTCTTTCGCACTCTCTACTCCTCTTTACTCCTTCCCTTAATACAAACATTGGATTTAGTTCCGCAGTTCCCTCGCGATATTATGACTACTGCTATTATCGTTAATTTCCTGCACTTCAAACTCTTCTCTTCGAAGGCGTTACTTTTAACTGTGAATGCTTTCTCTGTTACAATTCGCAGTACCGAGCCGTAAGAATTACCCTCGATTCACTTGAAGCCCGTGATCATTAGCTTCAAAAATTTCACGTAAAATTCGATATAATAGCGTACGCATTACTAACAAAAATGAAAATAGAATATTCAAAATCTCAAGAGCACAAATTTTGTACTATAAACATTGCTACTGCCAAAAGTTATACCCCTTGATAGTAATGTCCTTATTCTCATTATCTTAATTAAGAAATTGTTCGAAAAAATATGTTCTATTAGCTATTCATGGCAAAAATGAAAAGTAAACTGTACCTCATTTCCAATTTTTTTTTATCATAATTCGATTACAATTCAGTAAGGAAATAAATGACCCTATACATACAATTTAGCATTTAAATGTCTTTTTTCTAAAATATCCTGATCAATTAAAAGTAATTGGACTCGGAGAATAGTTGGATGGTTGTGTTCAATTTACGTATTTGATCGTAATTTCGTAATAATAAGTAATTCATAAGTAATTTCGTAGTAATTATCGTCATTTCGTAATGTTAAACTGCACAAATATTATCTTAGGATGTCTTACTATCAGTAATATAGTGATTTTATGCTGTTAACCGCACTAGCGAAATTTATCATTTCATATTTAAATAAATTAAAATCTGAATTTCAACATCATCGACATTTTTCTCCTCGTAGCACTCCTTTCTTTAATCCCCTCAAAGTATTTCATATGTTACTGTCCATACGTTAAATTTGAACAAAGCCTAAAATAAAATTCCTGCAAGGAAAGTTGACATATATCTTCGAAGAAACCAACTCAATTAAAGAATTATGTTCTTACTGTCCATTTTCTCCTTTGTATTTCCTTTTATTGTGTATTATCTTTTGAGGAAATCGCATCAGTTAACGCGTTACATGTTTTCTACAATAGATTTCCTCGTAGTCAAGTTTCCTGTTATACATTCCATTTCTAATCATTTATCCAAATAGTAAGACTATTCTAGCCCTCATCGTGCCAATCTACTTTCGCCTCCTTTATCCATCCCCGCTTTCCCGGGATAGCTCCTTTTCAAATCCTATACCTCATCTCCTTACGTCTCCTCATTTCCTATCCCTCTGACCATCTCCACCTTTCCTCTCTCCCGTGTACGTCTTCCCCTTTATTCAGCTAACGCACACCTCGTTATCCCCAGTCCACTCCCCTTTCCTCTTCCACCCCCTTTCACACACACACACACATCTCAGTTTCTTTCATCCGTGTCTCTCCCTCCGTTCCTTCTAACTCCATACCTCTTCAGCTCCCTTGTTTCAATCGTCCACGTATTTCTTTATTCCTTCCTCTCCTATTCCTGTTTCTTCCCAATTCATCCCCCCGCCTTTTGTTATTCCTCCCTTCTTGTTCGTACCCCTTAATTTTTCACGGGGAACCTTTTTTACTGACTGCTTTTATGAGCCTTGCAGCGTCTTCCGTTCTTGATACCGGTAACCTCTGTTTTTTCGTTTGATTCCGTTGTACAAGAGTAAAGGAAAAAATATTGATTGCGAAAAGTTTCTCTGCAGCACTTATAAGCATTCAATAGACAATGATACCAACAAATTCGAAGTTTTAGCATTTTTAACTTAAACGACAGGACCCAAAAATACTCTTTATCACTGGGACTTCAGCCTAGGACCCTGGCATCCCTCAGCTGGCACCTCTCTTTTATCACTTGTCATATATTTTACAAATGTGTTATTGTTATGATTATAATTATAAAAGATTCCTTTTGAAAATCGCAAAATGAGTGGATTAGACCCGGCATTGTAGTTCGGTGGTAATATCTTCCGCCCGGAATGAAGGTGGAAGATCTGGGTTCGAGTCCCGATCCTGGCATTTTCATTTCTGTTTATCCGTAGTTTTAAAGCGCACGCCGGTACATACAAAGCTATAACATTTCCCGATCCCTTTCACAAAACTTTCGCTGAATGTTTCCATTTCTGCACGGTAGATATCATTTTCTTCTAAGATTCCCGCCCATCCTCAATTTACTCATAAAATTACCCTCAACTCAAAGGGTATTTTAAGGTCTGCGACGAATTTTAATTCTGGAAAAACTCCCTTAAGGACACAACTTAAATCCGCCCTCGGAGCCTTCTATTCCTTATTCCTAAAGTAATTAGCTCACTCACGCATGTGTACATCCACGCACACCCATGCGCGGACTCTCCTCCTTCCAGAGCTATTTTTATCTCCCCTTAATCTCTCCCTCTGTTCAATTCCTCCTCATTATTCCCGTTTCTCTTCCCTTCCTTCTTTCCGGAATGTCTCTCCATCTCCTTCCAGCCTTTTACTACTCCCCTCTTCCTTACTTTATTCAGCAGCCTCCCTCCGACCAACTTACCATTCCCTCCCCTTCTCCCAGAGGCACACAAATTCTCCCCCAACCCCTCCCTTATCAGCAAACTCACTCACCCCCAATTTCCAACCATCCCTCTTCCCGCCACCCCTTCTTCCACACCCCCGTCTTCGGCCCCTCTCGCCTCTGTTCGGTTCCTCTCGGCTGGTCAAGCTTCCTTTTACCACCCCATTCCGCCCCCACCAAAGTCCTCTTACGGCCGCCATGCATACGACATCACGCAGTCTCTCTCCGCGCCCCCTTCTTCTGTCCAGCCTCCCCCATTTTCGGACTCCGCTGGACCTGAGAGATTCCCCCTATCTTTTTTTCCCCCTGCCCATTCTCTTTTTTCCTCCCCCTTCTTTCCGACCCGCTTAACGCGGCTGGGGGGAGAGGGTGAGAGAGCTTGGTCCACTCCCTGCAAGATTTTCCCTTCGTCATCAAACCCTTGTATGACGTTTAGCATAAAAAGATGAGTGGCGAAATTTCCAAGGGCCGCGAGGGATTTTTTCCCACTCGTCTTTCGTTATTTTACCGGGTCGCGTGATTAACGGTTTTGAGGCAAGAGGCGATAATTAACCCCGCGATGTGAGTAAAATTTCTCGAGGAGCAGATGTTGCCGGCGAGACGCGCTGCGGAAGCCGATCGATAACCTTTGCCTTGCGAATCGATGTGGCGAAGGTGAAAAATGGACATCGATTTTCTCCCCAGATGCCTTAAAGCGATTCCACGTTTCGGAATATTGGCCTGCTCACTACCGTCAGAACTCTCATCCAAGTAAACGAAACAGTAATCTTTATTTCAATAATTGACACTATGCTTCGTCCGGTAGATCAGAGCTCCTCAACCGGTATTCCGCAAGAAACCTCTTGCTGTGGCAGGTAATTTCCAAATTTCCCGTACGCTTGAAATGTTTTGTTTTGAAAGTTATCCAATTGTCGAGATATTTTATTTGTATCAAAGTATATCAAAATTGTGGTTTTATATTTATATTTCTATTTGGTTTGTATTTATATCAAAATTGTGGTTTGCAATGACAAAACAAAGAAAAATCAACCTTACCTCGTCGTTTTATTTTTAAATTCTAGCACAAACTAAATAATCAAATGTGATTGTTATTGTAACTCCAAGATTGGGTGGAAACATAAGTATTCCTTGGGGGAAAAAGAGGTTCAGAAGCATAAATGATAAATAGTTAGAAGTTATTACCTTGTATTATAAGTAAGAGACTATCAAACATACAATTGACTAAACCTTATTAAGCTACAAAAGAAAATAGAAAATTTCTTAATTTTGTTTAGAAAATTAATCAAAAAATATGTTTTGGTAAATGATGATGGATAAACATGTAGAAATCGAGACTTTTACCTGCAAAGCGGACACGTCAGCTTCAATTCACCGTTGGATTCGTTAGGCTCAGAGTGCTTTGCCCAAATCACCATGCAGCTTATATGGACGAGGTTACCACAGCCATGGCGACAATGAGTGACTGTAGACGAGGAAAAAAGTAACCTTATAATACTAAGAGAAAACAATTTTAATTAATACATTTCCTCTTGACTTGTAGCTTATTTTAATATCAGTCGACAATTGATTATTGTAATAAATGAATTATTACGCACAAATTATATAAATCAGTATTTTATTTGAATAAAATTTAGTAATAAAATTTAATAATTGTGAATTTTTTTAGTAAAAACACTAAATTCAAGTATTATTGCTAAAATTTAGCTGATAATTTAAATCATAGAATACACTATGGTTGTTTTGTTCCTTGGCGAGTTTTTTTATGAATATCAACCTAGGAATAGGAACTATTACAGCTTATATATTTTTTATGAACTGACCGGGACGATGACTCTCCAGGATTTTTTCCAGACAAATTGGGCACATGTCTGTTTCCATTGCTATTTTTCTTGACTTCTTACACTCCCCATTATCTTCCTTAATCGGTGGAAAGATTCCCTTACCCCTCTCATTAGGTATTTGAGGTAAGCTATTGTCTCTTCCTTGCAGTAGCTGAGAGATTTCGCGAGGAACCAGACCCAACTGCAGGAGTAAGAGGTTGTG
The DNA here is from genome assembly GCA_000376725.2 of Ladona fulva. Classification (NCBI taxonomy): domain Eukaryota; kingdom Metazoa; phylum Arthropoda; class Insecta; order Odonata; family Libellulidae; genus Ladona; species Ladona fulva. Next base: position 1,382,719 of record KZ308194.1, read on the forward strand.
AGAAATTCAAAATTATGATACTCAAAATATCATTGAAACTTACTATCATTGCTATTTAGTTGATACTTGCGCATTAAGTGACTTCATAATTTCAAAAATCTAATTTTCTTATCTGACTAACTATAGACATTAATGTTACCTATGCTGAAACGTTTGTAGGTTTTTTCACATTGAAAAATATAATTTTTAATGTAACCATGTTACACGGATGAATATCATACTACCTAACATATTTACCTTCTCTACATTTTTCTACACCCAGATCTCCTGAGGAAGCAACTGAAAACTTCGTTTACAGGAATGTATTTCTACCTCAATATTTAAAGCAAAACGTCAAAAATTTTAATCACGATTAGTGAAACATTATTATTTTAATGCAGTTTATTTCAAATGGAAACTGACCAAGTACTAAGTTTACTTCAGAGATGTTAGCTCTCAAAATCGCAGAAATGTTAATACCAAAAATACAAATTTCTGCAGCATATTTTGAACTGAATATAAATTAAAATGATAAACTCATATTTAACAGTTTTTTCTTTGCTTGATATACCACAAATCGCGCTAACTTTATATAGAAATATTTTTGAGCACATAAAAAACATTCGTATATAATGTATATGTTTATAAATATTTTTGTGAAACTATAATTACTATTTCTTTCATAGACGTCAAAGAATCCTTGCCTAAAATGACGAATTCGTTATAATTACTAGTGAACCAACCCGTTAAAATGACGAAACTTAATTCAAGTTATTTAAAAATATATATTTATTATTGTACCCATCCGATCCTTCTGAGCCCTAATGTATAAAGTTTAATATATGTCTTATTAATAATACTGCTAATATACTATTCGTGGGAGGGTTTAATGGGCACTATATAAATCTTCACTAAAATTTTATTATTAAAAGCTACATCATATAATTAAAGAAATATTGTTATATTTATTATTACGAAATTAAATTCCGAAATATGTTTTTCAATTTTTAGCTATATAATTAGTCAATTAATAAAACGGAAAGACCTTCTCATCTTTAATTCTATCTGGGCAGAAATTCCCCGCGTATACTCATAGGATAACACAATATAGATGAGTATCACTTTGGTAATTTTCCCTCATCAGTCATGACGGAACTTACATTAAATTGAATCGTTAATCTAGAATAATTTGACATATAATTTATTCTCACCATAAATTTTTATAGGTATCAACCGCAATCAAATTGAAAGCAAGAAATGAAAGCGGAATCCCTAACAAGTATTTTTGCAAAATTTTATTGAACACTATGCAATACCTTTTCTTTATGCACCTCATTCCTGCTTATAATTTACCTAGGTCTCACATAAATATTGCCTTTGCTCGCATTCACGAATAACTTGATGTGTCCTTAAATTCTCACATTTTAGAATCCAACACGATACTTAACGACTAAAATGAAAATCTTTAACCAATTTTCCTTCTTGTGGTACCAGACCCAATTGTGTATGACCATCATCTCCAATTTACATTTGCAAAAGAATAAAAAGGTGCAATCAAACAATATGAACTTTACAGACTTTTCTTATAGTGTTTTGAGTTATCTGGAGTCGAACCAAGGATACCTTTGGTAAAAAATGTCAGAATTTAAGTGTCCATTGGTCCTCTAAGAGCCACTAAATTTCATAACCTATCTTATCGCAATGTACATTAAACTAGTTTCCAAAAATTGCTTTTGTTGCTTTACATTAATAATGGATGTTACTGACTATATATGACAATGAACAGATACACGATAGCTTTTTTACCACATTCGATATTGCTTTCAATTAAAAGATTCCTTTTTTATCTCCTTCATAATCATTTTATTTCTTCAGATATTTGGTGGTTCTTAGCAAATTTTAAATTATCCGGAAAAGTATAATTATAATTAACTAGAGGAATAGTAGAATAATTCTGAAGTAGATGAAAAGAGAAATAATGAGATTAACTTAGTTGTGATGCTTCGTCTATTCCCTATTATCTATTAAACGAAATATTTTGAGGAATCCTCAACAACTATTGCCAATAAACATCGTGAAATAAGATTTCTTCACTTCTCGTGAAGTCATTTCACTTCTTCAGACAATTAACTAATTGAATTATCAACCTTAAAATGAACTTGAGGAAAAATATTCTACTTAAAACTAAGCCGGGTGGTTCCGATGAAGAAAGAAAATGTAAGATTGAGAAAAAATTGCCGGCTATGCTACATCACTCCCCAATCCATCTTAGCATTCCCTGTAATAACGTCCATTTCAAAAATACCGGATTAGACAAACATTTGAGCACCTCTCGCAAATCTCATTAGAAAGGATCCACCTAAGAAGGAGCGATTCCTGCACTGAGAAAACTACAACCTGGTCGGCGAACTCAGTTCACAAACCCTTATTTATCCTCCACCTCCCTAACCCAACTAAAAGGCTTTAACCTCCCTACTTCCAATCTCGAAACCATCGAACCAAAAACCTTGTTTCACATCTCTCCGCCAACCCCACCTCCCCCGCCGCCCTACCTCATTCAAGTTCGCATTCCTTCCAGCACCCACCTAATTCCTCGGTCCATGATTCTCTCACAGTGAATGGCCACCCCCTATCCCACGTTAGTTTGACACCCACCCCCTTCAAAGAGGGAGAGCGAGAAGGAGAAATTCGGCAAAGGATGAAGGAAGGGAGGTAAGGGAGATAAAGTAAAGGGGCTGAGAAGGATAGGATGAGAACCAAGGAAGGGTGAAAAGACTAGATTTTAAAGGGTTGGTGGAGAGGCGCGTGAGTGCTGTAAAGGACAGGGAAGGTGTCGCAGTGGGAATAGAAGGAGATGGAAGGATGACGTATGAGGGGGAAGTGAAGGTGTGAATAATGCCGGAGGTGAAGGAATTGAAGGTGTTGTGAGGAAGATGAAAAATGGGGAGGAGAGGAAGGGCTATGCCGATGCTGAAATATACTGGAGATGACAGAAGGGTGGAGGATTGAGATGAAAAGATTGGAACCGATAGATATAAATATTTATTCATGAATTCCTGTGCCCAAGGTTTAACGCCTCCGTGGACCTCCCGAGGAGTAAATACTGGACTGAGAATTTTTTTGGATCTAAAATTTTTCCTCAAACCCTCAGGAACCATCGGCGAGACCATCACCATGGTTTTCATCCATGAAAACTGACCCATCCTGGTAAAAAAAATGATTCCATATTCAGACCTAATGAGCTAAAAAAATACTAATAAATCATCGTTAACTCAGATTTTATGATCGTACCTTAATTTCCCTATAAGTAGAATTGTGAAAGTCTTGGATCCGTATTCAAAACTTCAGCGCCAGAATGTTAGCAGTAATTATCTGTCAGATATTAAGATATTTTTATTTGTATCCCGATAATTTAGAAAAGTTTGTAACAAAACGGTTTGTGGAAATATTGGTAAAATGTAAATTGAACAACATTAAGTATCGAGGAACCTGCTGACAACTGTACTTCTAGCATTTCCCAACTCATAAAAATAATAATTGGTTTTACCTGTAGGAAAAAGAAGGTTGGTACACGGCCGTCTTTCGGCAAGCGGAACTAGCGCTCAGAGACAAACGGGAAGCTCCGCAAAAGGAAATGGAGTCACTTCCTTTGTGGAGACCCCCTGAAGATGGAGGCTTTGTCTCTGAAATGATCATTGGGACTTCCCAGAAATCGGTAATCCGGAGCTTCCCGTTTGTCTCTGAGCGCGAGTTCCGCTTGCCCAAAGACGGCTCAGGGATTGTTTTTAAACCTCAAATTGATTTTACCTGTATGTTAAGTCATAATACTCAAGGTTAGATACATTCTCAACCTTTGCACCTTTAATTGCAAAGCTTTGGAGAAGCAATTAGGCTTAGTTGGCAAGATGAAGCGTGAGGTTCTTTGCTGTTGCTTTCCTAACTGTGGAACTAGCTCACGTAACTTAAGCACGAACACTGAACATTCAGTGGCGGCGGGAACCTTGCTCCTGGTAGTGTCACAAAAGCCCATGATGGTCAATAATTGTTAGGAGCTAGACGAAAAGTGGTCAACGCAGCGATTGTACCTCGGTGAGGCGGCTGCAAAGGCGCCTGTATCCCAGTGGGGGCCATTACGAGTCAAGTTGTCACGTTAAAAACACAGTTGAGGAAGGCAAGGGTAGACGACCTCGATTACTTATCCCATAAATTTGATGTGCCAATGCACAAATATTGTTAATGGCATACACGGGACTCAGCCCTGTCAAAAAAGTCGAATATTTGTTGTAACACTGTAATTACAGTTGCATTAGCCGTTAGTTCCACTTTTTTGGTGAAGGGATGGAGTTTTGTATTTCGCAAAAAGTTGGCTACGACAAATTGATACATGAAAATTATTTTTCAACCATGATGGTTTATTTTAGGAGAGGTGGTGCTCAAAGAAGCTTTAAAGGCTATGGGTGGGTACACTCCTTTGCCGAGGCCGATTGAGTATCAGCATGAAGACTTTTTAATTATGAATAAAGAGAATCAGCACTTGAAATCTCTATTCGACTTCTTCTTCAGCGACTTAAATGAAAACCATACCTAGATTTAATTCTATGCTTCTAGAGTAGTAAGTAAAATGTACAAATTATTTCCCAGCAGTGCAATGTAAACAATCGTCAACAAATTACGGAGAAAGAAAAGAAACGAATGGATACTCTTACAATTATGGTACTAAAAAATGCTAGGGTGTCTGTACAGTACATGACACATGATGCTTATAGTTTCTGTTGTCGCATGTTTTTCAATGGGGTCTTCATACACGTATGTTCATACTATTATAAACATACTATCACATGCATGTATTAAATGTTCAAAGAAGATGACAAAAATTTGGGATAATTATTTACATCGATACAACTGAGCTTAGAGCCATTAGGAAGCTTTAATTGTATATTTGAATTTATATTGTGTTA
>KZ308194.1:1387734-1409193 GCA_000376725.2 Ladona fulva
TAGAATACATCTATATATATTTACAATTTCAGCAATAATACCCGCGAATCCACCATATTTTGATGAAATTCTGAAAATGAGATTTCAAAAATCGATCAATCAAATATCCATTTGAATTACATCAACGCAAGAAAATTGTAATTCTGCATGCTCAGGGGAAATTATGAATTATAGGTATTATTTATTGCATGAGAGTAGAATATACGAATTTATCAGCCAATAACCATAGTTCAGGCTGGAATGCAAGATGGCTATATACTTTGCTTCATCGGTTATGCAGGTAATTTCTAATTGAGATAAATCAACAAGGTTTTAGTCTCCAAGATTCAGTACGTCAGAGATATTCGCCGAATCATTACTTTTATTTTGTCTCGGTGAAAATCTCCACCAGGAGTACCCAACCAGTGGCCTGTGAGTCGCATGCGGCCCTTCCATAAATTCTCTGCGGCCCTGGCCTTCGAGAAATAAAATATTTCCTTAGTCATTAACGTTTTTCATTTTCGATTTATTGCTGGTGCGGATAAATTGTATTTTTATCGAATTAAGAAAAAATTGTAATGAATGCAGATTGTTGTTGTAACACTAATGATAAATGATACATGAAATAATAAATTATTCAACACATAGGTTAAAACTACACGAATATTAACTATGTACATGGGAATTAAATGTTTTAACAGTTTACTGACTAAACTTGAGGAAAAGCTAAGTTTGAATTTTCAGATATTTCTACCAGAACTGAGAAAAGTTTTGATTGTAAATATTTCAATACAATATAAAATGTAAAATAGAATCATATGATTCTTAGAGTAGCCCTATTGCTATATCTATCGCGTAGTTAATGCACATTTTGATATTGTATAAGGTTGTATTTTCTGAGTATAGAATGGTGCAATCTCACCCATCCAAGCTTGAACAATATTGCATTATAACATATATGCTTTATTGTAAAAACTATTGTGTGAAATGAGCTTTTTAAATGTAATCTCTAACATGATATTTACACAATATGGTATTAATATTTACAATTATAATATGATTAATAGATACAGATATAATAGTGTTGCATGAGTATTATAATGCACAAATATATGATCAATTTGATCTGGTGAGAGATCTGTTTAACTTCATTATTCTCTCTGAAAAATAATGTGAACGTAGTATGGCAATAAAGCACTATTGTTATTACTAAATCAGCCACAATTCATTGGGATATTTCTGTAGGTTAAGCTGAAATAGGTTATCTGCGGTCCCAGAACCCTTTCCGAACCGATAATGCAGCCCATTGAAACTGTAAGTCTAAAATTCCCTATTCTACACGAATCATTCTCATAGTTGCTTAAAATACAACTAAATGCCGACATAGAATGAATCAGTTTGCCTTACCTCCGGATTATTCTTGAGGAGAAACATCCGAAACGCTTTATTGCTGATAAGTGGAGTTTTCCTGGCAAGAATTTCACCAGAAGAATAATTGTCGATGAAAATATCGCAAAGCATTACAGAAGCGAAGTCCACTATTCATCTTTCTCTTACTTCCAAGCGACTAAATGTTTTCCCCTATGTCCACGTCTGCAGTTTTCCCGGATCTGCAATATATATACACCATTCAAATTTCCCGAGAAGAATTCGGTTGGTTGGATCCAGGCGATATTAAGAGATCGAGAACGTTTAAGGGAAGTCCTTATCTCCAGTTAGGAGGGGAAAGAAGACGTATTAACTTGGCCGCGCCGGACATAAATTTATTTTATGACCTTTACTCAGGCAGAAGTTTCAAATTCGGCTCATCTCTTGTCTCACAAGTGAGTGATGCCTCAATTTTGGGTGGAAAGGATATTCGCTGAAGAAATATGAATGCTGCGAAGAAACTCCGCTCTGATAGCATCCCAAGAGAGAGTTTAGCGTTAACAATAAATTATGACAAAAGAAAGGAAACTTTCAATAAAAATGCCATCCGATTAGCATACGTAAATATACTACGAGCACTATATTGTGTAATTAGGAGTATGCGTACACAATATGGTGCAAATTAAGGTTAATGGCGCAACATTTGTAGGCTTTCAATAAATATCCTAGCAAACATAGGAAAATAATTGTGGTTGAATAGGATTTCAAATTTTATATGTTTCCGTTCAATGATAATGGAACAATTTAAGTGACACTGACATTGAAATAATTGCCTGTCGTTTATAATATAGTATTACTCGCTTCTTATCTCTGAAATGAAGAATGATAACCATAAACACGGAAAGAAAATCAGAATTGTATCCGATATATAAGTAAGCAAGGGTGGTAAAATATAAATCTCTATGATTCTAATGGAATTTTAGTATAAAACGCACAGCATTGTGGGAACTTAAAGAAACGTCCATAACCCTTGAAGAAAATTGGTCCCTTGAAGGAATAGATCGTAAAGAATGAGACTTCGTAAATAATTGGACAGATAATACAGCAACAATGGGATTCGGGGTGGCATTCATTTTGGTGTGGCATCAAGAATTCAAGATGGAGGCAGGAGCGAGGGAGAAGAATTAGCGATAAAATTGAGAGGGGACGGTAATGGGTTTAAGGATATTAGAAATTCTTCGGAGAGATAGAAAAGGGGATTGGGAGGGTAGCAAAGGTGCCAAAGGTGCAATTTGGGAGAGGGGAGCCACTTCAAATGGCGTTTATATTGCTGAAGGGAATAGGAGACTGAGAGGTGCTGACACCGTGGTAGAAAATGAGCAGTTATGAGAGAAAGATATGAGATAGAGAAATAAAGCGAAATATATTATGAGAGACAAAACAAAATTTGTGATATTTTGGGACATATTATATTTCTTTATCATGGGACTAACCGAATAAGGAGTGAGAGAAGGGTAAATTCTTGTTGAATTATTTCACCGTGAGGGTTCTAAATAACAAATCCCAGAAAGCTTTGACTGAGCTTTTGAGATTTCGGGGCTTAAAAATGTACAAGTAGAGAATTCAGTGCATGGGAATCGTGAATAAAGTACGACCTAAAAGATTGTGTATGAAAAGCATTCCAACTTTTATTTGGTTACGAATCTTTGCTTTTATATTATAATTTTCTGAAAACGAAGATATTCTGCTAGTTTCTCAATCTTATAAGCCAGATACCATCAATACCTCACGTCTGGATTTCATCATCGAATAAATATTCCTCGAAATTATTCCCGTAAGAGATGCTTAGCGGCTCGTAAAAGATATATTTAATTGTTTATGTAAAATGGAGTACATACTTGAATGAAATCGTAAAACCCTGAGATATTACGAGATTTTATCTTATTTACAGTTAATTATTCTCCAGCGTTTAATTTTAACTTAATCTAACAGGATCATCCGAAGTTAATTCGCTTTAAATATAAAATTCGGTAATTAATATAATTCATTTTGTGAACATTAAATAATATCCTTTACCTTAAGATATACTTGAAGAAATCATGAGAGTATTTCTTCATGAGAGAAAGATAGATTAACTGTACATGATAAGTAACTCCTTTTGAGAATTAAAGAGGGATGAAGGGAGAATAAAAAGAAAGGGAAAATGGAGGTGAGATGAGAGAGATAAAAAAAAAGAAATAAAGATGACTTAAGAGGGGAGCAAGGAATATGCGGGAAACAAAGAGAGATGGAATTTTGAATTAGGAGTGGGAATAAATAAATAAATCCATAAAAGAAAGGAATTCTGGTGATCGCTGGAGGAAATGGGAAAAGATGGAACAATACAAGAACGGACTAAGCAATACATATCCTATTGAACAACTTTAACATAGAATACATCTGGGCTTATGGAAAATATAATTAATTGTAAGTAATAAAATATCTAAGTCACTCACGATTCATGCGAAGAAGAATAAATAAGACGATCGCCCAAATTACGAGAAAATATTTTTATAATCTTCCTTTTTCACGCTTGTAGGGCGGATTAAACACCCAAACGATATTTAATCAAACAGTAGGAAAAAATTATAGTGAAATTTATCTACTGCCCAATAAATGATTCGTTAAATTTGCATGACAAGTTGTAATATGTGACTAATGCAACAACCCTGTAAGAGCTAAAATTTCACCGTCGTAGGAAATTTTTACTGAGTTATGACAAAAACGGGCAACGAATCGTTGTCCGGTCTCTTAAACTTTTTCTGTATATGTTAATTTAGCTTCAGAGTCTTGTCTTAACATTCCAATGTTTATTTGACATGACCTGTAAGACAATGTGTTTCACGTATATTAAATTATTATTATTATTTATTTATTTTGTTTCTTCAGCATTCTTATAAAAGAAAAATTCTTATTCAGAGAAATTTCAAAATTCTTATTCAGAGAAATTACAAAATTCTTATTCAGAGAAATTTCATCAAAACTTCCGTTTGCGGTAAATTTTAAAATTTTCCTATTTGATATTATAAATACCGTCATTTACTTAGATGTAAACTTAAAAAAATCGTTAAAGTCTGCTTTATTGTAACACACTTTCAACATCACATTGAGTTCAGATTCAAAATTTTCCTTCTAGAGTTGATCGGAAATGGCTAAATGCGTAAATTTTGCCATTAAATGACAGATTGTTGAGTGAACAGAAGAATTTATCGAAACTGGAAAATGACAATCCCATGAAAGCAATTTTGACAGGTTATGAATATGTAGATTTTGAAAACACGACAAGAAGGATTCATAAAAATTCAAAACGTACCCCTTAAAATATTTCGGTCAATACTGTTAATTCCACAGCAGAATCTGACTTACAGATGCTTTATAAATATACTTTATAATATAATTAAAAATTTTTCCTTAAAATTATCTGAATTCAAAAGTAAATGTCATCTGAAAATTCAACGTGGTATTATAACAATCATGTTAACTTTTTCTCTTTTCTGAAGCACCCTCAACTTTTAAAGACTAATTGAAAAAAGGTTTCTAGATAGTGTTTTAACTTTGAAAGGGGACACGAAATTCAATTCCCTTTGTATCTTTTGATTGGGCAAAGAAAATTTTATTTTTCTTTCTCTAATTAATTGGAAGAGGGGGCACAGGGAGGGAAAACTTGCCTGACCAAAACGCGCACGGTTTTTTTGCTCCATTCTCGATTTACGTAGTGATCCAAGTTAAGAATGCATATTCACTAGGCTGAATTTTTCAAGAGGAAACTTCTCCGTCTTCTATTTTTAAGAACAAAAGTACTCGGTACAAAGCGCCGTCTAGGATTTTTGAAGACTTTTAAGTAAAACTTCAGATCAATCGCCTTTCGGCACAAAAGCTTTCGGAAAATATTTTTAAACATTACATTAAAACTGAATATAAATTAAATGTGAATTGAATTTTAATTTCCGATATATTTTCTAACTGAAAGGTAACGACTAGGAATATTTTATTTTAGTTAAGCTATTCTTTCCCTCCGTACAAGAAATTCTGAATTTCTCTCACAACATCATATGCCATTGCTATTATAAAAATAATTATTCAAATTCTCCCTAAACTAGATCAATGCAGTCATATAGAAGTTTGTGTATTATATAAATCTCGGAATGAATATCTTTTGCAGTTGGTGCTACAAGAAAAATTTGAATTATCTTCAATCACTAAAATCAGGCATTTGTAAACAACGAGAATAATTCTGAATAACATACCGAAAATAAAATCAATAAGTTTCACTTTGCACCCTCTTTGGAAGTTTGGTAATCAGTGTGCAAGATAACAAACAATGTTGTAATAACGCTCAATATACGAAATATACTCGTAAATTTCATTTGATGTGAAGGTGTATTTTTTGTTTAGTTTTAATTTAAGATATAAATGAGTTCAATGGTAGTATCTGGTAAGTGCCTAAACGTACTAGGGACACTTTAAGTACAAAGTAGATCAATTTTTTTGCTTATCGATTTATTCACATGTTGAAATCAAGCAAAATTACAACAACCACGTAGGAAGATCCTTATTGTGGGAGAGGAAAGGCACTTTCACAGCCATCAAACCGCATGTGGCCTTACTCGGCGGTCATTGCGGCATTTCTTAATTTCCTCAAAGAAACATACAATTAAAATGTTTTCATTCTCATCCTAAATTGCTGCATCATGTAAAAAGGTACCATTGAAATTGTCTTCGCACCTACAGTTTCGACCTCGTACAAAGTAAATATGAGTCACGCTCAATGCAAAGAGTGTAGGACAATTCGCCGCCAAGAATAGACCCTACCGTTTTGAAACAGAATACCGTTTCACGGTATCAAGTATAAATCTTTTTCTTAAACGAATAAAAAATTCCTAATATTCTACTCGTTATATTTTAATTCCTGAAAATTCTTGGCGGCGAATCGTCACATTCCCCAACACAAACGAGGGGTAATGGTTTTCTGTAAGACTTTCCAACGAAGAAAGGTTATGAAAAACTTAAGAAATCCCAAAAATTTCTTTTTGTTGGTAAAATTGCGACAATTACGCGTGCGCATTCTTTTTGAGGGAAAATACCTATTCCTTATTCGATTCATATCCCGTTTCGGTGAGTAACTCCCTTTAGAAAGCCGCCTCCTTTGTCTCACGGCCTCCATTTCCGCGTCAATTTCTATCCCCATTTCGGTTTCGCTCCTTCCTCTCCAACCACTCTTCTCCCTTAAGAGAATATAACAAGAAGTAAACCTCCGCAAGGAAGGAATCTCCGAGAGCATCGGATAACCGCAACGCATTCGTGGGCGCGAATAGCTTCAGGAGTTTAAACCTTTCAGCGGGAATCTCTTAAGTGATATTGGCGCTATCCCAAGGTTTTCTAAACGATGAAATTGTCTCACTTGGTTTCCGAGGGAAGATGAGGCTTAAGATTCGTGGGAAGAATACGTAATAGATTTGTGTTCGAAAGTTAATCTATCTGAAGATGGAGGTTTCCCACGAATCATCAGCTATGAAAAGTGAGAGCAAACATAAAGTTTAATTTACGATTTTAAATGGCACCCAATGAAAGATTTCCCCAAGTTGTGAAAATTACCCAACTTAAGCCACGGAAGACCAAACTTTCCGTGCGTTCAAGTTTTATGCAACAGAGTTACTCCTATAAAAATAGTATATTTTTACGATAAAGAATTTTAAAAAGGAAACGAAAGTTCTCAATGACCACTGATATACCAGGATTAAATTGATTTTTCTCTCTTTGCATAAAAATAAAAAAGAATTTTTTATATTGTTCTCAGTCTGTAAAAAGGTTAAAACCAGGTGACGTTTAAGACGCTATATAATACCATACCTTTTGTACCTATTGAAAGCTATGCTTTACGTTCTCAAGTGACACTTAAGTTATAATATTGATAAAGAGTAAAGAGATTTATAGACAAGTTGAATGCAGTTATCACTATTACAATTTTAAAGTAAGACTAAAAAAACCCCATCACTTACAAGTGTAACAACTGTGAAATTTTTCGACATAACTGAGACTCGAGCCCAGGTCTCCCTCTTTCCGCACCGTGCTAAGTTACTACACCTTTCCTTAATCCTACCACTTACATTACATAATTTAATCGATCGTGTTCTTCCGTAAGAAAGAGATTCCAGCATTAACGGCATAATATTTCATGGATAAAGTAAGAAAGCGAATGAGTACAAGCATTTGTATTTACTTTCTATGACAGCTCACAGAATCGACACTTTTTGCAACTTTAGTATTTTCAGCTTACACCGATATCTCGACTCCAATATCCAAGGATAGCGAAACTGAATTTGACATTTCAAACTCCTTCCCTTCTTACCTGCCAATGCCGAAAAGCGGCTCGCAGGGTACAAATTTAGTATAAGACGTACGAGGTATCCGATTAAAATCACCCGAGAAAAGCGTAGATTGTGAGACACGTGCGTAGACCAATTAACGCAGCAAACGCATTTAGATTTCAATAGAAGGATTTAAATTTAGCAATTCCGGACCTCCTTTCATACCCAGCGTAATTAAAGCAAAATCTTCGCGAAGATTAACCTCGGCTGTCGGCTCTTTCCCCATCCGCGTAAATTGAACTCGTGAGCCCCGCCTTTCGAAACACCTCCACGAGAATCTTCATCCCTCGCTCCGCTGCACCTTCGCATTCCCGGAAGCCATGCCGACGGAATATCGCAGTTTAGTATTCCTTAACCTTAAAGACCTATAGATCTGTTCGACTTCAAAGGGATTAGCACGCGCTCCGTAACGACTTAAACGACTGCCACCCACTTCACCCCTACCGAGGCCGCCTCGAACCCGTCTCCCTGACGGAACATTGCCAAAAGGAGTCAGCCAGCGAGCCACCCGCTTTTATGAAGGCCTCCGCAGGGAAAAAAATAATACGACAGGTTTAATGTTGCGAGAGTTTTCGTGGAAAAAAGGCAGCAAGCCAAGAGGGCGCAGGCCAAGAGAAAAGGGGAAGACGGAGAAGAGATTTACGAGGGAGTGAGAAAGGAGTGGTATGAGATCGGGAAGAAAGAAGGAAAGGGAGTAGTCCATCGAGAGGAAAAGGGATTTATGAACGAAAAAGAAACAGTTTCTGGGAGGAGGGAGAGGGTGGAGGAGAAGGGAAGAATAGGAAGGAAAGCACCAAAGTTTCGCTGATATGAGCACACGAAATTTAAAGATGCATGCTGCACAACGTCTGGCATGCACCAATATCGAAGTTACGTCTTGCAAATCCTTCATGGAATGCCCATAAAAAATCTCCACTACATATAGCAGTAAATCTATTGATTATGACGCAGAGGGGTTTTGCAGGATACATTTATTCGACTTCCACAAAAAAACACATTGGAGAAAGATAAAAAGTGTAGTATGCTGTAGATTAGAATTAAATGTACGCACGAATGAAAAGAAATTTGAATCGTCTTAAGGTTTGAAGGTATCGGCTTATCGGTTTGAATTGAATTAAGAAATGTGATGTATGAGCTGTAAAAATGAATTAAATACTGGCGAACCCAATTTTGCCTGCGATCCAACTTAAAAACCTTAGGGAAAGAGTAATTGTAATTTTATTTACACCATCCTTTTCATATGGATTTCCACAAGATCAAGCCTGCCACAATCGATTATATTAAAAACCTTGCTTGTAAATGGATCCGATTGTTTATAAGAACGAATGAGTAAGCGGCAGAAACTTCAAGTGAGCCCAAAAATTTGAAGACGTTAACGAAATGTCATTTATGTACGAAATGTATTTTATGTATCTAAGAGTGTTCAGAATTACGAACAGTGTACAACTGTTAAAGTGTAGACAGTAAAAACTTGACTATATGATAACATCATATGCAACTGATAAGAATTTATCCCTAAGAAAGTAACATTTCTTTAGAGTGATAATCACAGATGAGGTTTTGTGTCAAAAAATTTATTTACTACTCGTACTAATTTACAAGGAAAGAAAAAGGAACGGATGATACTTTTCAATTATATATAATTTCAGTACATATTTGGATTATTTAAAGCAAAGCCTATTTAGAAGTATTATTAAATAAATCTAACTCAGTTACAAACTGGGTTTAAACGTTTATGTAACCCTCTCGCCTACAACTGAAATCTGTTCCCATGAAACATTGGGGATTAACCTATAACAGGGGGTGGCGTACCCGTGGCATACGTTCTAAAAGTGGCACTCGAAAGAATTTTTTGGCATGCGGAACTCTACGGCAATACCTTTTTTCATGTAATAAATGTGGTTTCTATTAACGATAATTTACGTCAATTGCAACATCTTGATACCATCGTTAACATAATAAAATACAAAATGTCAGCATCTCAATCTATGGTTTAACACAACATTAGCACGCAAGTCCTTTAAATTTACCAAATATGGCAATCCCTGGTCTATATGTTTCACACTAATCGGATTATCGTTTCCAAATTTATAGACAGGAGTGGGTATAATCTCTTATATTGAAAATTATCACAAGTTTAAATTTATTAAATGAATAAACTACTAACCACTGACCTCAAAAAGTTTAATTGCGTAAGCTCAGCTATTTATAAAAGAACTAAAATTATGAACAAAAACGCAATTTAAAATAGAGAACGATGTGCGAAATGGTAATTGAAATTCCACTATAAATGCCGTATCTCACTATCGAAAGAATTCTGTTTTCCATGCAGAACAAGTGTTTTCGTGCTAAGCGTTCGCGTTCAACGAATCCTCTGACATTTACATGAGACGGAATTGACCGACATTTCGCTTCGCATTGACCGATACTTCCTGTTGTCCGCTTTCGTGCTAACCTGTTTTTACTCTATGAAACCAATACTACGAAGCTTTTATCTTCTAAACACCTAGTTTTCTATTCCTTCCTTCTATTCAATTCCATAATCTGGGGATGTATTTTTAAAATGAAATAACCCGAACCAGAAGCGACTGTAGAAGTTGGGCTTTGCAAACCTGTATTCGACATGCCCTAGAACATCTTAAGGGTCAAGCACGATAAAGGGACGAGACCGTAGTGATGTAGTGATTTTATGAGAAAGGCTAAATGAGTGAGTTACGTAAGAATAGGAACACAGAAATTGGCGGAGATTAATTAAGGAAAAAGAGATTAGAAACAAGAAAACATGATTATATGATGAAACTAATACTTGTAAAACAAGAGCACAATAAGATAAAGATAGGAATGACCACTGATGGCAAAGTAATTAGGTACGGGAAAGGAAACCACCAGCACTATCAAAATCAAAATTTTGATGGTTCTGGTGGGTTTCTTTCCATTCCACCGATCAACTTAAAAGTGTATTTCTTAATTTATATTAACTCCACTTTTTACCTATTCCCTTCAATGTTTCTAATTTTGCCATTCATCTGAAATCAAACTGCGCAGAAATGTAACTGTTTTATATATGATACTTTCCCATATTACGAAAGCAATATAAAATTGAAAAACGAATTCACATCGAGAATAAGTCCCAAGGAAGAATGGACTTGAATGGAATGAACCCAGGTCTCCCAATTTCTCTCCAAAGTCTCCAAACCAAAATCTCCAAATCCGGGATGTTTCCTTGGTGCACACCATCTTGCGCAAAATCACCCTTACCCATTTTCCTTTTCGAGAATAAGTTTCAAAATAATTTTTATCTAGGGCAAAGTTTTCTCTTGTTTGAAACTTGTCCTGTATTTCAGGAGGTATAATACCATACATGCTTTATAAAATAAAGTCTTCCTATAATTCGTTTAAAAATATTGAAAAAATCATAAATAAATGTAACTGCAGTTACAGTTTCCCTAAGACTGTAAAATAGCAGTATTCCGCTTATTATATCGTTAGAAATGTAACTTACGACTATTTCCTTCTTTCTTTCTTACTTATGGGTTGGATAATGATAATGATGGTGATTAATTTTTGTTTTTGCTTCATTTTGTTCAATTTAAGGTCCAGACAACTTACCTACCATCAACTTGTATCTAGAATATATAACTGATCAAAGGTTTTTCTTTCGGTAAGAATACATACAATTGGTTTGGTTAGCGGTGAGAGAAAAAAAAATCACCGAAATAACTTTGTTAGAATGAACCCATGATTCTCTTTTATAACATTAAACATCTCATACTCAATTACGAGATCAACTTTCATGATATTGAAACTTTTACGGTTTTTGCGAATACCGATGACGGAAAGAATTTGAGAAAAGAAATTTATTCTCTCATGATTCCTCCAGATAATGAGGCTACTTTTCTAAGCAATATATTTAGATATGGGAAACTTCATAGCAACCACGAGGTGCAATGTTTCCTCAACCGTACATCAAATTGGGCACCATACATGGCAGAATGTATCAGATTTTCCACTTTTACTAAAATCCACGAGCCAGAGGATAATCCAACGGTTTCCAACCCCCTGAAAACTTATCTCGCCCCCTAAAAATAATAAAGGAATCCACCAATCCCTCGTACAACTTCAGAAACTAATCCCTCCCTCGTCAAAAAAACCTGAAAGAACCACCGTCCTCGCAAAAATAGAAAAGAAAAGAGGGGAAGAAATAGACGCACTGGTCTCCACGATATATATTAAAAAATATTCCTTTTTTAGCTCTCGGCCATTAAACTCTTCCGAAATGTGAGCATCCACGAGAGAAACAGAAAGAGAACGGGAGAGAGACCGAACCATCCATCCACAAGACCACCGATCTCCCTTCTCCATCCCAAATGGCTCAATTTTTAATGGAGTCATCTGAGTATATCGAGAGGAGGAGGGCGAAAGAACGATTTGGACTGTGCAGGGTGGTCCGCCCATCCACCCTCAGCCACCTTCCGACCTAACAAACCTCCACCTACCGTTGCAGACGGGAATGAGAACCCGAAATTTGTACTAATAATACGCAGACGCCGTGACCCGGCCATTAGTGTGGGGGCCGAATAAAAGAGGCGAACAGATTGGGATTGCAGGAGGGGAATGAAGCGAGATGGAACGGTGAAGCGGTCGGGGGCGAAGAGCCTAAGGAATGGGGAATGAGATACTGAATCTTACAATGAAAGGGGTGATTTTCGATGAGGTTGAGCACGAACGGCTTATATTTAGTCCGCAGCGAAAGCGATCCTTAACAAGCGAAAGTTCACGGGCCCCATGGTTCGCGATGGGGGTGCGTAATTTTTTCTCCACCTTCTTCCTTTCTTCTAATAGGGTCATGTTTAAAAAGGAAATGGGGAAAGAAGGTGGCCGGCGAAGGAGGGAAAGGGGTGCAAACAAAACCTCCGAAGTTCGTCATTTTTCCCTCCAATTTTCAAACCTCGCTGCCGAACAAATATTTATCGAATGAACGCGGATAATTCAATTTTCGGGGCACAAATATTGGTGTCGCGCGCTAAAAATTGAAATTAAGGCCACGGAAAACGATTCGGGGATGAATTTCCGGTAAGCTTAACCTTTTTTTGCTGGTTTCTCCACCTGTCGAACGAAAATAGAGCTCTGTGGTTTCCCTTGGAAACGGGATGGTCGAGGAAAATTCACGCTTAGATTCGAGTAATTTTCGAATGAACAAGAAACGGAAGCGTACAAAAATCGTGATCCTATGGACCTTTGATAATGAATTATCAGCACCCAGCCATATTTCATACGAAATCACTCCATCGAAACTTTTTTTATATATCTAATATATAAATCAGACTTGGGATTATTTTCAAGCAATATACTGTGCTTTTGCCCAGCCTAAACCAAAAGTGCAAGTGACATACGATTTCCAAGAAACCATAGATCGAATGATAAAACCGTTTGAAAGCCTTAGCGGGCCCCTAAATATTATGACCCCAGAAATTCCCAAAGAGGTCGATCTTCCCATAAGAATGCATTGTGGCCCTACTGAAAAATTAATGAACTTCCCATCACGGCAGCGCAACAGACTATCGGTAACCAAAAAGCCCTGAATACTATAAAAAAGTGCCATCACTTTTAAGAAAGTTGTCTTATATTCAACTCCAGACGACTCGGAAAATCTTCCATATACATAATTGTCATATTATTAGTTTGTATAATCTTTTTCTTGTGCAAATTTAAATAAGAAGTCATGATTATACGACCTCGTACATGTGCTAATAAAGACAAAATCAAATAATTTTAAGGAAAAAGACGCGACATGGTAGTTCAGTGGATAGAATACCTTCCAGGAAAGTGAGAGACCTGTGTTCGAGTCCCATTCATGTAGCTATTTTCACGGCTGTTCTTCCTTGGGACTTAGCCGCAACGCTCTCCGTGCTTAATATTTTACCTTTCCTCAATCCTTCAAATAATTTTATTTTTGTCAAGGAAAGCGATTTTGACTATCACAAACTATTGCAGCATTTTGTAAATTTCATTTCTTTTCAATGACAATTTCAAGACCACTATTACAATTAACCCCCGAAATATGGCAATGCAATACGTATAAATGCAAACAACCTAACACAAGCAAATATGCCCTAACCAGGATTCAAACATGGGATCCCGATGTTGCTAGGTTAGAATGTCAATCCCAACGCCACCGAGGCCATATTTGTGATGATGAATAGATGTTCGTGATCGATAAAAAGCATACTCCATTAAAAAAATACCCTTTTTTAAGGCAAATTAATCATATAGTTTCTTTTCTTTCATAAAATTGATAAGATCGGGGAAACTTTGGGGAATGTAATTAATACTTTGAATAGAAGATGATAACTTCGAAAAGAGAGTATAGGCAGTTTGTAAGGGTATATTAATGGAAGTTATTATATTTTTCGTAATAATTGTCATTCGCAATTAAAATTTAAGGAAGGCTGTTCTTTAGCCGTCATTCATGAGTTTCGATTCGCTGTGTATATTCAAAATAAAACATTCACTACCCAGCAAGTAAAGCAATCATAAATGAGTAAGTAGTAGTAATCATAAATGACAAATATAGCACATTGTATTTTTTAACTTTAATTGATTTCGCACAATATTATTTTTGATAGCATTAGCTAAATAGACATTCTGTGTAGGTTATAGAAGCAAAAATCCCTTTTAGTTCGTATTACTATCTATGCAATTCTTCGTTAAAAGTGAGAGCTCTTTTTACTATTCCGCTAGCGCTTAACCACTGCATACCCACCTCGAGCTTTACAAATCGAGAAAATCGCCAGAATCGCCATATTCCTGACAAGATTAAAGCCTTTCTTCACAGTTCTCTTTTGTTTATTATGAAGCATTTCCACAAAAAGCTTCCGCGTGTCTCGCAAACCCCCAAATCCTTTTAGCGCTTATACTACCATCTCTTAACGAGTCAACACATTCCGTAAACCAGACTAAACACGAGACTAACGTAAGCCTTCCCATGTGCTAGGCTTTGGAATAACACGGCAGTGACGTGGCTGATATACTTTTCTTGGAGAGACTTCTGCTGGAAGCTAAACCTATAGATACAGTGGCACCTCGCGTCAGACATCGCACAAGGATGGTCCCACGAGTCGTAAAAGCCGCATTTGATAGCCTCCCACTCCCTACGAAACGGGGATTGAAACCTCGGCGGGTGAAGGGCTCGAGATGCCAGACAGGATTTGAAAATCTCCTTCCATTCCACCCTGTTCCCTCCCTCTCTGTCCACCTGGTGAACTGAACGGGGGACATAAAAACAATGAGTAGTAGCAACAACGAAGCGGATGCAGCAGAAAAATGCAGCGGATCGCACCATCTATATATATTGAGATTAAACAATATCTGCATTTTCCCGACTCGAATAGTCGGGATATGAAGTGAGGTTCCCGACTGCTCGATATTCGAACTTGGATTCTCTAATAAGACCATAATTCTGGATTGAAGATGAAAATGTACTTGTGAGTAATATGATTGACAGAATTAAAAACTTGTAGCGTTTACTGTCTAAAACAGGCCTGTACAAGTTCTAATGATGTAAGAGACGCATGTATAGAACGAAAGATCTCAATAGTAACAATAGGCAATCACAAGCAAAGATTCTCTAACAAGAAAAATCCGAATAGCAAGTACGTTGGGTTTGGAGCGCTAGCATAATATGTATGTGATGACGACAATGTAGCCACCTGACTTTTTTCTACTTGCAAGATATGCATTTATAATAATAGTGACATCACTCTGCCACTGAGGCCGGTAAATAAATAAATTAAGGGTGGTTATAGGTAAAATGCCTTTTCAAGGACATAATTTTCATTGTTGGTATTTATTGTCAAAATTTAAATCATAATAAAAGTTAGTAAACAATCACATAACAAATGGTATAATTTCTCAAGCCCATTACGGGCCGCAGGGTGAACCCTAGAGGTCAGTATAAAGTTTGCACGAAGTATGTTGTGCAGGCCTACGCTGAATTTTAAACAAAAATATATCCAACTTTATAACACGTTATGTTATCTCCAATACCGGTGAAGACATTTTCTGATCTTTAAGTAACTCTCCGCGAAAATAATAAATAAATGTGCAATGCATAATTAAACGTTTTCATGCATGAAATCGTCGTTTCTATGGGACAAAATTTTTACTTTGTCTCCAATAGAAATATAGAGCAAATGCAATAGGAATAGATGTAATGGGTTTGAAACAGAATCAACTGAAAAAAAATCATCTCCTTACAAGTATTAAATAGATGTTCACAAAATAATTCACTACTAACGTAATTTTTCTAGGTATATAAAGGAATAGAGAACACTTCAATCCACATATGAATTCCTAAGTTAGAATATGCATCAACTTTTACCGGTCCCCTTTTCTCGAATACGATTTATGAAATATCTACTTCCTGAATAGTTGAATTTCCCATAGTTTTTTGTATTAACTACACTTCTACAGTAAATAAAATAATCATGATGATCCGAAAATTTTTCAACGGTATGGCTTACCTTTCCAAAATTTAATCTTTAATATTTTAGCCGTTTATTCTAGTTAACATAAATGTCTTGACCCTCATTTTCGAAACTGAAATAAAATGGGATAAAATACTGTAACTAAATGAACTTCAGAAGTTACATAATTACCTAACGTCTATGATATCGTAAATTTCAAAAAATCCTTAGATGAAATTACATGTACATCTGCATCACATATCAACAGATTTACGCAAGTAATTGTGGTTGATAGCTTTGCTACGATTCACTTGCAGTATGTCTTGTGATAGGGTTAACGTTAAATCCATAGCAACATATCGTATTCTTTCTAATGTCGTACTTTTGACTATTTTTGCAAATAGCAGAACATTTATTTATGTTAATCAGCTTCAGCAGTCAGTGATGAAGGCAAATAAAAGTAATTACAGATTTTCTGATCTGAACAACTAAGTTAATTACTGATAATTTAAATACGCTAACAGATGAAAATTCTTGGTTTAGGACAGTCTTTCCCAATCTTTATGGTCTCAAGTCCCACTTTCCGTGTCCTTAAGACAAACATGAAAAGTTCGTTTCCACCAACTTGCAAAGAGTTTGTTTTACTGATTGGTATAATTTAAAATTTTACGAATACTTAGTTTTTTAATGAACTGTCATGAAACTATTGTAAAATTTATTTGCGAGGAAGCAAACAAATTTAAAACAATATGCTGAAACGAATAAAATAAAACATAAACTTGCACAAATGCCACCATATAGGTTCGGCCTCCCACCGCTGAGAATCACTGGCCTAAGCTAATCAAAGTTAGCCTGGTGAATCACATTGCTGTAAGTGAAAATCCTTTAAGTCGCTCCCCCGTAAAATATCAACGGAAACGTAACTGAAGCACCACGAATATAAATTAATAACAAAGCAAAGGCTACTCCTACGAGGAATACAAACGTCGGAATAATTAGAAAAACGCCCAGAAAAGAGTAATTAAAGCTCGCCGAAAAGAAACGGCGAAATTAAACCACTTTCTTGGAGGAACAAAAAAATCATTCGCGGGAACGAGAGATTCCATTCGCCTGCACAATTACCTGCACTTTCATGCCATAACGAATCCGGGATCCGCGTTCAACAACACAAACAAAAGGAGGTAAGAGACTTTCATCTCCCCTTATTTCCCTAAATATCGCGCACAAAAAAATACAACGGGAAGGAGAGGAGAAAAACCCAACAATTACCTCAACACCCATCCCATCTCCCCGTTTAACTGCCGCGCTCTCCCTCATCTCACCACGACTCCTCCCTCGCTCAAAAACCTTTCTCTCAATGTGGCCTACCACAAGAGCTGCCTCATCCCAACACCTTTTCCCCACTCCCGCCGAAACATTCCCTCCCCACATCCCGCCCTTAAAAAAAAACCGCCGACTTTCCTCTTTTTATTTTCGCCTCGCACAAAAAAACCGCCGACTCCCGTCCCACCTCCCGCCGGTCTGTGGCTTAGTGGCCGAGAGAGAGTGGATCCTCCCAGCCTCCCAAAATCCTCGCCTCCCATTTTGGGGGAAAGATCTCTCTCCAGAACCATACCGCAATTATTGCATCCCCTTTTAAAGCTCTACTATCTCTCTCGTGGAGGGTGGAATGGGGACCACCCACCGGCACACCACGGGATTTCGAGGCTTGCGGCCCTCCTTCCCGCCCCCTCTACCACACCCTGCGCCCGCAAAAGCGGCCCCTTTCATTAAAATCTGCTCACACCAGCCACGCGAAGAGTTGGCGGCAGAATGTTGACTCGCTTTTCGGGACTCCCGCCTCATATTCCCTTTATTCCGCAAAACGTTCCCGCTCTTTTTAAACGGCCCCGTCTTCTCCCGTCGCGAATTGCTTTATTATTGCTCCTTTACACAAAGGCGCGAAAGGTATTTCCTTCCGATCGGATGGGGAACGGGACGGAAGGAAAAAAGGCCGCTTTACTGGAGCGATTCGCAAGGAGCTCATAGTTCCTCTGATTCTGATATAAAAAGAATTCCTCTCTCTTTCAATTTTTACGGGGAAAATAACGAGGTGGATGTCACAGAGGATTTTAGACATCGCGGGGTTTCCTCAATTTCGACATTTTTATTTTTCATCTCCGACCAGGTCGAAAGGGAGCACTCTCGTCCGTTTCGTTTTTTTCGTGCAGTTTAAAGTAATTTCTATCGCGAACAGAGTGAACCGAGTCTCGGAGAGAAATTTCCTGGAATTTACCGCTTGGAAACGACTTTGCGGATGACGACTTTTTTTAATTCGGCGTACTCGGAAAATATTTTTGTTCGCCGGCGAAAGTTAGCGCTTCAAAAGAAATGTCTCGAGTCTTTAAAAACAAGGTGATCTGCAATTCTTGGGAAAGTTTCACTTTCCAATTTGCTTAAAATTGCGAATATCACATTCCTACATAAACTTAATATTTTGAACCCCTTTAATGATTCATACTGAGGATAAGTCTTTGTCTACAGATTATTCCGTCTACGATTGGAGGATTCGTTACCATATATGTTTACGGAAAGTAGTGTTAATAAGAAATTACTATGGAATCATTTCAACCTCATGCACATATTGATGCCTAAGAAAGGCTAAAGAAATTCTAAGAAGAGGCAGAGCCATACCTAGCCCATCTGCCGATGTGCGAACATAATTTGCCGCCCCTAAGAATTATATACCAAAACCATACATTTCCTGATTTGCAGGAAAAATTACTTTGAATTACCGAAAAACCAGAGTTCTATGACCTCGTTCCCCAAATTACATTGGTCACAAAATATCAGCGACAATTAATTATGCATATCCTGCATGCTGACGTTGTATAGTATAGAGTATAGTAAGCATACGGAGTAGTAAATTCTTAACAGCTCACATTACTTTCGAGTATCATTATCATCGCAATGCGCAAAACATAAAATGTAATGATTTGTATGAAATCTATTTTTCGCAACTAAATATGAAAGTTTTCAATAAAAATCGTATTGCAACATAAATAACTTCGATTAAATCCATTAAACAAATACTCCCTTCTCGTCTTGAGTTATCCCTTATTCTTTAGTCTAAATTTTTGCCAATCTTTAATTTCACATCATAATCTTTGCTAGATAAGTCGTGTGTACCACACAGAAAACAAAAAATAATGTTGTTGTAATAATAATAATAATGGTTGACTACGCTTCTGTTGCCGCCCTTTAGATGCTGCCACCCGGGTGCGATGCACCCCTTGCACCCGTAGGACGGCGCGGCTTTGGGAAGAGGGTAAGATTGCGCTGTATAAAATACATTGATCCTGTAGCTACAGCACTTAAGGCATCATACAAGAGAGAAATGATATTATGTCGAACTTAGATATTTTCATAGGGATATTTTGATTTGTGGAAGCGTTAATGTAAATTACTTTTTCAATCAGTCATAAGAATGGATAAAAATGCTACGCGAAGGTCTAATTTTCTTGTTCATTTTTCACATGGATATCCTGAATTAAAACTTAAACGATGTCAAAGAACAAATTTAATAGAAGTAAATTTTACTCTAAAATTATACCTACGCAGATTCCAAATGAAGGTATCTGGATAATTAAATAATTGAAATGTATTAGCATGTCACCGTAGCCCTACGTAAATATCCATCACAAAGAAATGAAAAGGGCCGAG
This sequence comes from Ladona fulva, assembly GCA_000376725.2. Lineage (NCBI taxonomy): Eukaryota > Metazoa > Arthropoda > Insecta > Odonata > Libellulidae > Ladona > Ladona fulva. The sequence goes on from KZ308194.1 coordinate 1,407,656, forward strand.
TGCGACTTTTTTCAACGCTAATCAAATTTACTCATTCGAATCTCACAATTCTCCAAAAAATATGCTTAACATTAGAGCAATGCAAACCCGCCACTGTATGAAGTAGGATTGATGAACGGTAAAGTATTGCATTTTAATAAGAATAATTGATATTTTATCACAAATTACTTAAAATGTGGAAAAATGAGACGTTTACTCACCTGATAAGAAAGAGGATTATGCTCACTCAAAGGAAACACTTTCAGAAGACACCAACAGATGTGTTTGCAAAGCTCTCTCTCCGATCGGAAAACTGAGCAACTACAAGAATGAGGATCCCCAATAGACACCTAGAATGTACATTAGGAGTATTAATCAACATCTATTCTTTTAATGGGTGGGATTTATAATGTAATGTAACATGAACCAATCATCAACCACACGCTTTAAAGATTCCCCGGATATGATTATTTGACCACTGAAGAGATCCGACTATTTCATCATGACAGTATCCTTATGTAATCCACAGAAAGAAAATCCATCGGAATCCAATGTATGTATAGAAAGAGATGGTCTACATTAGGAAGACACAAAATTGATGGCAGATATGTAAAATATCTCCAAATTTTAGGAAATATAGATTGTAGTGCAATGAGGATATTTCAACCCAAGCTCACGATAGAGAAGTATTGAGAATTGCCTATAACTCATTAAGTTAGAACTGTAGAAGACTCCAAAAGACATTTATTTACGATATGGATCAAAATTATTGACCGTAAATCTGCCATCTTTCTTATGTCAAGTGTAAACAAATTTTATTATGTTTAAACTAGAGAAAATTATCAAATTCGGCAGGTTATCTTAAGGCCAATTATCGAGCAAAGAATGTGAATACGTACCATGCATCCACCGTCAACTCAACAAAAAAGGGCAGAAAGCATTCGGTTTCGAATCATTTCGACAATAAATTCGGAGAAGAATGTAAGGAACGAGAGAAAATATAGAAGAAACATTTGAAGGCAAGGAAGAAGATAAACAGGTTCAATGCCAGAATTGATGGAGCTGAGGAACCTCTAGCCTTTTTGGGAAACCACAGCCAGTCTCAATTCAGCGCGGTCTTGCGCAGAACACAAATTATCCATTTTAGATATATTTTGCAAATGAAATTGTTTTATTCAGCAAGCATCGTGCAACGATATTGCTCAAAGATATCAAGGAATATATTTGAAGTAATTACTTTTTCTCAATATATATATATCATCATCATCATCATCATCATCAGCCATTTTCAATCCGACGTCGGATGTAGGCCTCTCCAAGCGCTTTCCAATTCTCTCTATTCTGAGCTTCTCGTTGCCATGTTACCCCTAAATACTGAATGATGTCTCTGTTCCATCGGTCCCTTGGTCTTCTTCTTGGTCTCTTCACGTCTCTTGGTATCCAGTTCAGAACTGCTGATGTCCATCGGTTGTCGTTTCTCCTTGCAACATGGCCTGCCCACATCCATTTCAGTGATCTTACCTTATCTATGATGTCTGTCACTCCTGTTATCTTCCTAA
>KZ308194.1:1409759-1454189 GCA_000376725.2 Ladona fulva
TTCAACCACATCTTTGCCTTAAGCCTGGTGGCCGGAAATGGAAATTGTGAATCCAAAACTTTCGAAAGAAACCGTGGTGATATCCTGTAAAACTCAATCTAAAATTTATTTGGCTTTGAAGAAAAAGGAATAGACATAGGGGTCCCTTTTCCTTACTCTTTACAACACGTGCTTATTCTAAAGTTAAATTTAACCTACCGTCTCAGAGGAAGTCTCAAGGAATTTGCCCCGACATTCTTACTCAACTAGCAACCGATGGGTTTTCTTCTAATTGCATAACGTCGTGGACGGAAGAGCATTTCTTTAACGAATTTTCAATTTAATTTTACATTCACTGGGTGGAAAATTCAACTACGGATCTATTTTAGAAGGACTGGGACAAATCTTAAAAATATGATTGTGAGTTAGCTAGTAGAAACTAGGAAAACTTAGAAATGGTGAAAATATCTAATTGTCGCTCAAAAACAGAAACATTCCTTTTCTAATTGAATCACAGGAGACTTTTCTTTCAAATGTATTTGGAGTAGTAAACCAAAGTATTGGGAGAAGTAAACAGGAGAAGAGCAAGATCCGCACAATACCCTCCTTCCAGCAGTTTAGCCCCATCAAATTCTAAATTTAGAAGACGGATAAGTTATACCATTTTGGATATTCGATCACTTCTCACTTCTTTATCGAAGATGAAGTATATTTCTCGTATCACGATAACTCTCCAGCAGGTCCATTGCTTTCCAACTCCTACTTTCCAAGAGTATTCAACTCTTTCAGGGTATCCAACTCTTTATTGATGTCCCTCAGCAATTGTCATGACCAGTAACACACATCCCAAAACCAATGTAAGACTAATTTTCCTGTGTCAGCTTAATCATTTACACTATTCGATGCGTCATTTTGGAACCCATTCTGATGAATGGCCTACCCACAGTACAGCTTCTTACTGAAATAATGAATCAGTATATCTATTTCAAAGCCGGAGTTTAACAATTACTTACCTCTGGATTTCATAGGAAGCGACTATAACCGAAAATCTTCATGCCAATTAGAATAGTGTTCTCGTTTTCAGCCTTTTACAGCAGTTTCAAAGACAGGTCAACAGATGAAATGAACCACGTTTGCAGATTAACCCAATGAGGAAAACATGTTGAAATCTATGTCCACACACACCCGTTCGCCGTTTCGAACTAAAATCCTCTAAGAAAACTTCGTCTCTCTGCTTCGTCACGACCTTGGCACTTTCCTATACCCTCACTGAGTGGATAGACATAATACCCATGAAACAAACCAGCAACATCGATTGTAAAGTGTCTGTGGCACCAACATGTTGAGCAAAACTACATAGAATACGATCACATAGAGCAGGGGTGATACAACTTAATAAAAAAAGCCTCATGAGTACGGTTCGTAAAATGCATTATATATTATCGATTCATTAATAATATACCTTGAAAAGAATATTTAAAGAATTTTTCATTCATAGGAGAATGATAAAAAAACAATCATACACGGGAGAAAATAATTCATTTTGAAAATAATTAATACTAATCATTTAAATTTTCATTGTTATTTTCACAAGAAAACATACAAAACTCAAATTAGGCCCGCAGGTACTGATCATGAGGCTCAGAGCATATTTATATGAGATATTTACTAGCATACTACTAAGCATCTACGTTGCTTCTGTGATTAATTTTGTAAGTCATTAATTTTGATGGAATATTTCTCAAACTTGGATATAATAGTACATATCTGCAAACCTGTCAGTATTTAAAATTGAAACGGTCATGTAATTTTAATTTTATCCTTTAAATTTAAAATATTTTTAGTGTTCAATAGAAGCACACATCTTAAAGTATAAAATGAAGATTGAAGCTCTATAGAAGAGTAGCTATAAAAATTTAAAACAGTACAATAAGACCTAGTATTACAATACTATGTTAGAGTTAAAGTAAAGATTGTAGTTAATCACTATACTAATTCATTATATATATTTAAACCATTACAATACTAGGCCCTAAATTAAAATTTAGTTCGAAATAAAGTGCATTTTAAGTATACATTATGATACCAAGCCTGGAATATAATGCGACAAAGATAGAAGATCAGAAGAATAGAAATAGAACGCGACAGGAAATAAATTTTCGTGAAAGACTTTTAAGTTATTAAAAAATATAACGTAATCATCAACTCTGGTTTTTAATATAATCACGGAGTGGTATTCAAAAGAAAGTAATCAGTACGAAATTGGTAATTAAGGCTTCATATCATTTCAAGACATTCGCCTCTCCAAATCAGGTCCCGTTCTTAAGGAATACTCGAAGGAAATGAGTGACCATCCAGATCAAACTAAACTAGCATTAAAAGGATATATGAGAGATTAGGTACCTTCAATTTCTGGCGTTCACCCTCTTCTTTGATGATAAACGCAGCCGGACCAGATCTCCTCAGAAGAAATAACCTCAGGGAGTCGGGTCCAGCGCCAGGATTAAGTACGGCTTCCTGGCGCAGTCTCACCTCCTCGGGGCAGCGAGATCGCCAACGAGCAACCCTGGACATTTTACCTCCAAATCACGCTCAGATGGCAATCTTCTCTCAGAGACTACCTCAGACCTCATGGGGATCTACACGGGCATTACTACTAACATCACTGGAAGAGGAAAAACAAATAAAAATGAGACTTACATTAAATTTCATTTTCCGACCTACTTACCTGGCATATAACAATCGTTAGAGAGAGGGAAGGGAAAAAAATGTTTAAATGACGAAGAAACAATTTTATTTTAAATTACCAAAGGATATATATCATGTAGCTGACTTATGAAGCTGTAACATCGTGAGATGTCTCAAAGAAAGAGAGGTAAAATAATGAGTCGACAATTCCGATAAAAAATCATCAAGCAACCGGTTTCTACTCAATATAGCCTGATCATTATAATCATTATCTGTAATTGGTAAATTTAAAATAATTTAACTCTTATGCAATTTTGGCTTCGGGTTATCATATCTCACTTAGAAATGCATCCTATTGCGTAACTTTTTCCAACTAGAAAATGACATCCATAAAATGTTTTAGAAAAAATTTCAACTTCAGATTCCGTTGTACATACTACAAAGCAACGATAACTGAATGGTTCAATTAATTCTGCACGAACTTTGTCAAGTATTTTTGAAATTCTACATTTTATCTGCCTCTTCTCTTGCGTCAAACTCGTGTTAAGTTTCAATTAGTCCTTTTCAAGTTAATTCCGAACATAAGTTTTCGGGAACCTGAGTCAGGTTTCTTGATTAATTAATGCTTCATTCGTTAAAAATTATGAAAAAATTCGTCAAATTTATGGAAGGCATTATCAATTTTATATTCAAACGTAGTTCCATGAAGTAAATATAATTCGTAATATATTATGAAATACAAGTTTTGCATGGTTTCTATCTATTAACAGGGGTCTATTTTCGAAGAATTCGTATTTCGAAGAAATGATACTTAGAAGATTTTATTTTCGAAGAAAATTTTGCATAGCTTCATATTATTATAGTCGTACTTTTCGAAGAATCAGTAATTCGAAGAAATGGCAGTTCGAAGAATTGATTTTCGAACAACTGATTTTCGAAGAATTGATTTTCGAAGAATTCCTTAAATTATGTAAATTTTGATCTTCGATAACCCTCTGAAGCAAAACCAAACGTATGAGCTTATATATTTAGCGGATACATAAACGTCAATTTACAGATGAAGAGCAAGAAATCTGCCCGTTAAAAGTCTGATGTCTGTTGTCGATAAGACCTTCACACTTTTCTCCTCAACAAGTACTGGAGGTTTTAAAATTTTCTGTGCCCCGCAACTATAAGCTTGAGTTTAGCCAAGCGTTTAAAAATAACTAATCGTTTTTCAACGTAATAATGTATATTATACAAATAAAAGTCAAATAAAATAACTTAAGAAGTTTCACACAAATTGTAATAACCAAGAAACGCGAACCTGTTAAGTATACTCTCTGCTCTGAGTTTGAAAATTAAAACATTGCCTGAATCTATGAATGGTTTGAAAACATACACAAGAAATCCACAAGAAACTAAGTAGTTGACGAAAAGTGCGGTAATTGCGTAATTTATTCAGATTTCATAAATATAAGATTATGTAAAAGTTAATTTGAGCTTTAAATGAAATTACCAAAATTTTAATTAGAAATAGGAGTTTTAAAGTGTTAATACTTGGAGAATCTATAAAACTTAAAACTGAAATTATAAAACCAACCGATAAAATAAGTAAATTATAATTATCAGAACGGAAAAGATTAACTCTTACAAGCCCTAAATGTGAATACTTCTGATTTGTAATAGCCCAGAAGGTTTCATACTCCGCCTCTTTACCAACAAAGCAGACCCTATTTTCTTCTCTTGTCCGCTAAAATTAAATCAAAGCAGAGGCATGCGTAATTGCTTAAAGGAGAGTACATAACTGTCGCGATCCATGGACTCCAATTCCTTCTCACACAACCCAGAGACGAAGATGGAGAAGGACAGTTAACTTGCATAAGACTGTACACCGGACTGTACCGAGTCAAGAAGAGAGATCGAGACAGGGCGAGTGGGCGGGGTTGGATAAGAGGCAAGAGAACAAGGCGACCAACGTTCCTCCAATTTGCATAGCGTTATGGAAATGCTTCTCATAGAACCTGAGCGATAGAAGGCAGGCATCGGAAGGTTTGCCGGGAGGATGTGAAAATAGGGAGCGGGGGATGAGCGAGTTTGGGATTGCGGTAAGACAAACAGTGCGAAAAGGACACGGCACGGAGGAGTGGTCGGTGGGAGGAAAGGAGGTTTGCGCGGACATTCGAAGTATAGTGAGAAAGAGTGAGGGGCGGAAGGGAGGGGTTTAAGGAGAGAGGGTCTTATCCCACACGCCTCTTCCCTGTTTACACTTGTTTACGGCCGAGGTGGATGATGAAGTGCATTAGTGCTTGGGGAACCCAAGGGTGTGTACGGCGGGAGGAAAGGGGGAAGGAAACGTGCTGAGTGTGGTGCGATATGGGAAGGGAATAGCTTTGGGAGAATTGCAAAGACTAAGGAGGAGAAGCTGAGCAGCTATGAAATTCACAGCCATTGCTTTCTGTATTAGGAGCAAACTTCAGCATCAATTCCGATGCTAATGCTCACCGTGCTGTGCTTTTTGGCAAATATTTAAATAATTATTGCGTGCTTGGTCGAAAGTGAAAGTGGAGAAGGAAATTTTACTGCACCCAGTATGAGATTTTCGGTGTGGAGCATAATAGGGATTCATAAGTTTATTAGGACTTTACGAAAGAAAGATTTCTCTCGTAACGATTCATTTATTAATTTACTTCAAACTTTTCCTTAAAAGCCTGGAATATAATGCGACAAAGATAGAAGATCAGAAGAATAGAAATAGAACGCGACAGGAAATAAATTTTCGTGAAAGACTTTTAAGTTATTAAAAAATATAACGTAATCATCAACTCTGGTTTTTAATATAATCACGGAGTGGTATTCAAAAGAAAGTAATCAGTACGAAATTGGTAATTAAGGCTTCATATCATTTCAAGACATTCGCCTCTCCAAATCAGGTCCCGTTCTTAAGGAATACTCGAAGGAAATGAGTGACCATCCAGATCAAACTAAACTAGCATTAAAAGGATATATGAGAGATTAGGTACCTTCAATTTCTGGCGTTCACCCTCTTCTTTGATGATAAACGCAGCCGGACCAGATCTCCTCAGAAGAAATAACCTCAGGGAGTCGGGTCCAGCGCCAGGATTAAGTACGGCTTCCTGGCGCAGTCTCACCTCCTCGGGGCAGCGAGATCGCCAACGAGCAACCCTGGACATTTTACCTCCAAATCACGCTCAGATGGCANAAATCATAGAGGAGCGCAGAAACAACAAGAGTATAAATTATGCTTGCAAAATTTCAATCGAATTAATTTTATTTATTTGTTGAACATCACAAAAGCACAAACATACTCCTTGATTTTTGCTCGTAATAATTCTATGCTGATTATCTACGTACAAAAACTCTGTGATTGGAAAGGTAATAGTATTTCTCCGAAGAAGTCTCTTTCAGATAATGAGTTTTAAAATCGCAAGCTTATCATATGAATGTTTAGGAATTAAATTTCTTTTGAAATCTATTCTCGGCCAGAAAATATTTTCCCTGAGATAACTTCTAGGCAGGAAATTTCGTGTATGAGAGAAAAATTATAGCGTAAGCATTAAACTGACCTTCAGTTTGTGATTCCTGAAGCTGAATTTTGTAATCGCTTAAAAAATTACATCTAAATGAAACGAAATTAATTGCACAAATAAATATGTTTAATAACCGTTTTCTTATGCAATACATTATCACTCGGACAAGGTAAACGCTATGCATGACATTAAAATATTAATCCTAATTATATTCTATAAAGTTTCGTATTTTTGAGATATCGGAAAAAGGACACCTACTAAATACACACACATTCCTTTGGCGGCTTATTCTCCTTCGTATAAATTACGAATACAAAACATGCGTCAGTCTGCCTTTTAGATTTCAGAATATTTGCATTGAGAGGTAATATGAAGAAATTAACAGATAACAAGAAGGATTAATAGCCAGATTTCAATAATTCATAGCCTCTGCGTTACATTGCGAAAAATCCAGATAAATCCCGTCCACGTGCGGACGTGAAACGACGCACGAGATGTTCTTAGGCTCAATCATGCCATCAATTTTTAAAAACTCCCCGCGATCTGAATTCAAAGCTCTCCCGTGGAAAGCCTCATCGCCATCCACTGCGGGGCCAAGACGAATAAAGAGCACCGTTGATGACGGCAGAGAAATAAGGCGTGAAGAGCGAATGGGCTTGAGTGAATGGTGGGAGGCCAGGGAAAAAAGAAATTCAGACTGTGGAGGAGGAAGAAGGGAGTTGATGATGGGATACAAGGCGACCCCTTAGGGATGGTAACACGGCCCCGGCATCCTTCGCAGATGGACACGGAGAGTAAAAAGTTACAAAAACAACTTCATTTGAGGATTAGAGAGAGCTCGCGACTCTGTTTCCCTTGGTCCAAGCCGGATCCCCTCCATAATTTATTTGGCTGGGCCTATATGAGATTCAAATGAGAGCTCACTTTCAGGGAGAAAGGGTGGTAATTGATTGCCATCTGCAAGAGAGGGAGACAAGGTGAAAGCTACCGCAAAGGGTTTCGTGTCCAATGCGACATGCAGAGAGAGAGAGAACAAAATTTAGGACACGGCTCAGGCACGTCATTAGCATGTACACGTCCTGAGCATAGGGGCCGAGCTCAAAAAGATATCATTTTTGTTATTTCAAAAGCACCTGCTATCGCGATTTCGTAGAGAAATTCTTTTAGATGACTCGGGAAAGATATTTATAAATACAAGGGTTTTGGTTGCCGGTGGCGCGCCAAGATATTACGGTAAGAGAAGAAATTTCCAAGTCTTTATTAACTTAGCCGTCGTTTCTGGGTCTTTCATTCTGGCCTCATGCATGATGATGGCAATAAATTGGGGATATAAAAATGATGATGTGGACACACTGCCATCCCTATGAAAATGCTTGAATATGAATTGCGAAGAAATATCAGTTTTGGTAGTGGAATATGATTACTTAAAAAATCTACGATAATGCTGACGTTAATATTGTTTCAATAAAAAATAAACAGCTAAAATTTATCAAAATTGGCTGTCGACACAGCTATAACACTTTCCTTAGCTATTGGTAGCATTGTACCTCATGCAATAAGTATATATAATGTTTTTCATTACATCTAGCTATATCATCCAACTATATCATTAAATGCATGAGTACATTGAATTTCCCTAATGAGACATCTGTCGAATATATAACTTCTTCCTTCCAATAGAATAAAAATTAAATTAATTAATGCCTCTACTATCGACAGCTAAAATGTGAAATCCAACGCCATGAAAACTAAATCTTTTCTCTTGGCGATGGAGCAATATTCCATCAATTTTATTGGAACACCCTATGGCTATGACTGGAAAAAATTCGTAAATCATTAATTTCAAACGGCGGTTTTTTAGAGAATTAACTGCGCCATTCCAATGATAATCATCCCCTTTTAACATAATAAACTATCAAAATAGTGATTACACAAAAATGAAAGAAATACTTTTGTTGAATCTGATCTGATATTATCGCTCATTTAAGAATGTCTCCTTCTAAATAAATAATGCGCTGGAAACAATCGAAGGCAGTAGAAGAACTAGTCTAAGAAGTTTTGTACTTACGTACCTTAAGTCTACTTAAGAATCTATGATGTTATATTTTAAATACCTTAATTTCACAATAATTTTAAAGGTAACTTTACGATAAAATATTTTTATAGTAAAAATTTCCATAAGAGCCGATGATACGGCATGTGAGCCACTGAGGAAGCCGCATATCAATTTACTGAGTAGAATGGCGATTGGCCAGTTGCACTACGGAATTTCCTAAATCGGCATTTTTTGAATAATTTTCACTCGAGGAGATTTAAACCGCTGATGACAAATTATATAGGTTGAGTTAGAAATTTTCATTCTGAATCATATGATTTGTTTATTAATGATCTAATTCTTGAGATTTCTCAAGGATTAAATATCAATGTCGATGAAATTAATGTACAACTTAAAAAACGGCTGAAGAATAAAAACGAAGATGCCCTTCCTTCTCGTGAAGGTAGTTGTTTGAGCGACCTTGTGATTAATCTATATAAGGAGGAAAAAAAATCTTCGGCATTTATACAAAATATCTAGAAGGAGACTATTTAATTATCAAAAATATAAAACACAGGGTAATTATCAAGACTGCGGAGATTGATTTTTGTTAACAAATTTCAGTTAGGCGAAATCTGTCCATTAGGGAAATTTCTTGTTGCTGTAAATGTTAACGGAACCATGCGTTTCCCCAGAGGCAGGTTAATATAAGCTTCAAATGTACTGTATAAATAAAACAAAGTAAAAATGTTTCTTAGGTATAGTGTAAATACGATGGGTAATCATATATGTAATACAAGAATGCATATCTTATTCCACCAACACCAGAAACCTCAACTATCATTCGAGGGTTCATTTTGATGACCCGTTATAGCAGACGGGATCGAGACGGTGAGTTTAAGAGCGACTCCGGATGAGGATAAATGGCCATTGGAAATGAAATACTTTGGTAGAGATCTTGTATTCTCCTCGTAAAGAGAAAGAAGCAATATTCGGTAAGAGAAATCAAGAGGGAGGAGTTAAAATCTCGAGTGGCATCCCGGTAAGAGCTCACGGGAGTAAACAGCGCCAACACTTAAGCTTCGTGTTTCCCAAGACTTCAATACCGAGAAAACGGAGCGATGTGAAGGAAACTGTGGGTGTATCAAATGCAATTGGAATGCCGACTGATCGAGATGTTTGTTTTGGGAGAGAATTTCGGCTGAGAACTGATTGCCGAAATAAAGAAAATTGCGTGAGAAGGAGATTCGATGCTGGATGCTCCACAGAAAAGGGCGGCCCGCTAACTGGAACAATAACAAACAATAATACGCGTGCTTGAGTTGTTTCTAAGGAGCCTCATTACGAGGTGAATGATTCCCTGAGAGACCTTTAATTCTTTACTACTCTGAGAGATGCCTATGCCTCATAATTTAAAATTATTCCAGGAACAGAAATCGGAAACTCCTGCTTAGATGCTGCAATTTGAAATTCGGCAAAGAGACCCTAAAATATCTACATACAGAAAGCATGATTAGCTTTATTTAGCACTTTTATTTTCCTTCGTATATCCTTCAAGTTTCCGTTCGACCTTACAATCTTACAATCAAGTTTTTTATTTTAATTGCAAGACGTTTGGCATCTTTAAATATATAATTGGAGATAGATTACTTTGCAAATGAATTGCTTCAAAATAGTTGTTTGGAGCATGGCTGATTGAACCAAATTAAGATTTTAGAGGTGGTTTAAAGCATGAATTTATATCTCTAACCTACAGGGCCACAATTAGAACAAAAAAAAGATGGAGACCATTTTTGCTTGGTCGATTGGCATTTCCTGTGTGCAAGGATGGCTATTGCACAAACGATTAGGGGGTTCCATGGATTACCAACAGTTCCGCAGAGAGTGTACTAGGTATCTTATGAAGCACTATGGAAGCCCTTCATTTGGACGAGGACCCGGACAAAATGTATTAGAAGATATTAGGAGAGATTGTCTAGATCATTTAATCACTAAAGGTGAATCAAAATACAAAGTATGTGTTCAATGCAAGGCGAGAACCGTGTATCTTTGTAAAAAAATGTCAAGTCTCCTTGCATCCTGAGTGTTTCATAATTTATCACGAAAAGTGATGCATGAATGTGAGGAAAAAACTTTAGATGTAACCACTTTGATTTTAAATGTATGTAATATATTATTATACCAAGCCTGGAATATAATGCGACAAAGATAGAAGATCAGAAGAATAGAAATAGAACGCGACAGGAAATAAATTTTCGTGAAAGACTTTGACTTTTGACTACGTAAGTGCCCACAAGCAACTTAAGTTGCGTGTAAGAATACAGAAGATGACAAATAAAGAATTAAAAATGTTGAGCAAAATATGTTATTTGCTATTTACTAAACCAAACAAAATCGAAAAAATATAATTTTTGTAAAAATAAGAGTCTGGAAACTAATGGGTTAATAAATGCGATCCGTATAGAGGCATCTAAAGTAAATGATATAGTAGTCGTATGGATTCAGTTTATTGATTGGCTTAAAATTTCATTCTTCTCCAAAATAATTACATTCCAAATTGCCTTTGCAAAACGTAAAGCTCTGTTTTATGAAATATTTCCATGGAATAATTTTAATCTCAACTATTTCCGCCTTCAGAATTTATCATTACTGACCATGACGAAAAAGAACTTGAATATGTATTTAATTTTCAGCGTGAATAGTTTTTCATCCTTCTCATATCTCAAATATCAGACATATCTTAATATATAAAATAGGTTAACTTCATGAATATACTGCAGAAAAATCGATGTCAACCCCTTCTATGAAATTCTCTTATTTAAATGATTCTTCATATTAACCTACAATTGAGGACAAAATTATATTTCCGTACAAGAGCCCAAAGTTGACTTTATAGTTCTCATTCCAAATCAATCGTAGTCATTCCAATCCTTAGATGCTACAACTACCTTAGAAGTGCCAATTTAATGACTCTCGAATCTAAAATTACTCGTCTTTGCGCCCTTTTTACCAATAATAGATAATGAGCATCATTGAACCCGAAAGCATTTCCATGGCTAATGAAAAACCTCTTCAAAACAAACCCCACTATTGGACTTACAGCTGCATGATTTTCATATTTCATCAAACGCCTTTGACACAGACCCACCAAAGGGGCGATTTAGCGACTTTGCATAAATCTTACGTAACAATCTTTCTATAACGACAAAAGTAACCCGCAACGGAGGAAAAGGTAAAATAAAAGAATTGAGGGACAAAATTATCCTGCGGAGATACGATACCGCACGTACTGGAGGCGAAATTTGTCAAAAGAGTTCAGAGAGAATAAGACAAAGAGAGAGATGGCGACTGTGCACATTAGCCAGTGGAATGAACGGGACAGAGACAGACAGCGAGAGATAAAAGCGGGAGGGGGCGTGAGAGATGGAAGGAGTGTTGGAGTATGGTATTAGAGTTGGTAAAAGAGGGAAGCGGAGAATAAGGGGTTGAGGGTGTGTGTGTTCTGGAAGGAGAGGATGGAACACCACGAAGGGAATGTTCATTCAAGATATTTGCATGTCAAATGGCTGGGACCTTTCTGGACTCGATGTCCATGCGTCTTCTGCCGTACCATCTCTCTGGGCGTGCTGGGTTGCGGAGTTGTCCGAGGAACAGTGGGGGAGATTATTTCTTGCCGCTGGACGCAGGGCGATAAGAGGTTGTATGGGGTGGCAACGCCTGGAAGGAGTGTTTTCGGGTGACGACCAAATGAATGTGCGTGAAAAGGAAGGAGAGAAAGGGAGGGAGGATGAATATTAGCTGAAGCGATGGAATGTAGAAAATGGAGAGAGGAGGTGGTATGCTGAGCGCGTAGTCCGTTAAACGTTTTATGTGAGTTACATTTCCGCATCATGTGCGTGCCTCGGTGTCCACAGAGTTTCTACATCTGCGTGCGGTTGCTCTTACGTGACGCACCCGCTTGTAATAAGAAAATTTAAGAGAAGTTGCGATTAAACCCATTATTTTATAGCATCCATACACTTCTATTGCAATCATGTCCGTAAATTACTTCATTTCTAGGTTCAGAGAAGAATCGAAAGGTAAATTTTCCTATCTGTTCAATTTCAGATAATATCAAGGAATCTCTTGCTAGAGATAAACAAATATGTCAGAGAACTTTCTATGTATAAAATTACTTAATTTCTATAAACCGTGGTTAAACAGCATAGATCAATTTTGAAAATTCGTGAGGTTCAGCCTGAAGGAGCTTTGATGTTCTGTAATGGATTCTCCAATTTCGCCAGTAAACACTTCGAGACCAGAATTAAAGTACACCAGGCTGAACCACCCAGAGATATCAGTGACCACAGAGCCTTAACCAGAAAACTACAATCCTTTTCGACCAGACAAAACTTGTATGACGCTCTAGTGGTTATTGGAAAAAGTTGACCAAAGAAACCAACTTAAACCTAGACTCAGGTTACTTGAACAGTTCCTGGAAACAAGTCCCCCAGAAAAAAAACAGGGAGAAACGTATGAAAATTACATCAGCCAATAAGGAGTTAGGGAGCAACCAATAGGGAGTGAATAGACGCAGATTAAATCCTGGTTCAAGCATTCAGCACCATGAAGATGATGGCGGAGTCAACCATATAAACTTCGACGGTGGAAAATACTGTCCTGGTGGGAATACAGACAGCTGCTGTTGTAATTTAAATGACTGACGGATTAGGAGAATTTGATACCTTGATAAAAATAGAGTACAGTGAATAAAATATTGATCCACATCGAGATTGGTACCCTGTAAGCCACCTATCAACAGTAGTAGTAGGAAACTGATAAAATATCTAGATATGTCTGCTATTGATCGTTAAGTATGTACATGATGTTCTTCAAATCGTTTAGTTTAGTTCTGAAATAATCTCTCTTGAAAATCGTCAGTAATAATCACAGCTGGCTCGAATCTCAATGAAATAACATCTCTTGCTCTGAAATGGAATACAAATGGGGCGGAAATCGGTGTGGGAATATGAATATTGATAGTTTCAGAATAAATGGGAGCAGAACTATACTTCTTACAACAGGAAATTAATTTGAAAAAGGATTACGATATACTGTTTATACTTGCATTAGGATATACTGTTGAAAGTAAAAGCTTATACATGGCCAAGGAGTACTATTAACTCAGCATTCAGCAAATAAAACGAGGCTCATTGATTTAGAAAATTATTTCACCCCTCGTTGAAGAAACATCATCTATCAGCGTATAGAGTTTCTTTTGAAGGAAAGAATGTTTCAGGTTAGTTATAAAGCTATTGTTCTTAATAAATAGTACTGTCAATTTTTTATTATTATCATCTTAAGAAAAATCCTTTTAACCAAAATAAATTCTTGTAATTTTCTTGCAGTTCAGATGTTGCATAACACCAAAAACTGCATTATTTTCAATGCCGTTAATGAATTCATTACATTAGAGCGTTTAGTTTAAATGACATGACATTTAGAAGAAATCCTTCGCTAGTTTGTAGTAGTATTAGAATAAATCATTAAAAAGTTGTCGCATAGCAAACTGATTCCCAGACTTAAGCTACCCCGACTTCCGCAAACTCGATGTTAGACGGTTTTAAGTTTTCCACTCCCCACGCACATGGCCATTGTAAGCTTGACCGAAAATCTTTGGCGCACCCTGGCATGGAAAATGGCGTGCCAGGAAAAATGGGTGCCAGGTAGCCCCACTGTTAATAAATTTGGATTCTATTCATTAGTAATGATGATTAATGATTGTTTAGGTCATTTACAACATCTTAATCCCATCGCTGACATAATAAAATAGATTATATCGGCATCTCCCTCAATGGTTTTGCACCAGATTGGCATGCAATTCTTTATATTTATCACATATGGCACTCTTACCACAGAAGGTTCGCCATCCCTTCTCTATGCTCCATCGAAAATATAGTAAAATATAGACTCCGACTAAGAATTCGTTAAAACAACAAAGCAAGGAATAAACTAATCACCTGGCTACGTGTACTAATGCTATTAATTCTGCGAAGGAAAAAGAAAATATAATCGTAACAATTCCTAGTCAGACGAATCTTTTAGATTTTGTGAAGCAATTAACATCTAAATAACTTTGGCTTGCGTAGCTTATTTGTTTTTTATCCAACATATATTAGCCTGTATAAATAACAAAAATGTTTACCATTTTCAAGTGTTTTTGTTATTCCTACGTCCCAATTAAACAAAATTCAATGTATTTATATGCAATGTTGTATACCGACTTGCGCAAATTCGTCATACACGATTATTTCTCGGCGTTCTCACCTATTACTCAACTTCCTGGCATCACTGCAGAATTATAGATCGTACGCAGGGTATTAATGATTTGCGGGAAATTATTTAAACGACTTTGAGGGATACCACAGCAAAAATTATTAATTAAGCCTTTATTAAAATTTTTCTATGTAGTATAGTTCTGGAAAAGATATTTTTGATCTTTTTATTTATTATGAATTATGTTGTAGCAGGGTCCGCAGTAAATATTGCATTACCAATACAAATTTACAGGTATAACGCAGAACACACTCATACAACCATCCATCATAAACATATCCACCATCTCCAGCCTTCTAAATGGATGGAAAATACGACTAACTATGATTTCAAAAATCAATAAAAAGAGGAGAAAAAGCGAGAGAGAGAAATAGTTATCTGGATGAATCTCAGGCGTCGTGGTGTAAACTATTCTTGCTATTCGAGATAAAGATCTTCCTTTTCATGCGTCCTCGCTTCCCTAAATCCCGCTCTGACATTCTTCCCACTGTGTTTGCATGTTTGTCGACTACCCTCCGGATATTTCCACGGACACATCCTTGAGCTTGCTCTAAGATCAGAGTTCGAAGCGTTGCTTCCTACGTATTTGTTTGCTCCGTGGTAGGAAACATGCACACGGAAAATTGGCTGAGACTAAAGGGTAAAGAAAGGGGACGAATTTGAGCTACATTCTGCACATGCGAGCATATTTCAACGCAATTGTAAGGTTTAACATAAGTATTTCTCCCACCGTGTAAGTTTAATGTTTACCAACCGAGGTGGCAGAGTGGATAGTGTACTATCGCTGAAACCCTAATGTCCCGGGTCTCAGCAAATCGGACTTCTGCGGATAGGGAATGGTTATACATGCTCGTCAGTGAAAATAATTACTAAAATGGATGTTATTCGGGTCTTCCTGTTTCTATTAAAGAAATTATAATTATAGTATTACTATTTAATGGCGAGGTTACTAATTTGTAATGTTCAACAAACATTTCCCTTGTTGTTGACATCAATGCTATTAAAGCTTATAATATTTTATTATTCGACGAACAGAAAGAAAGAAGTGACTGACTATGTCAAAAAGAAAAATTTTGAAGCTACCCAGAAAAAAAAAAAAGTTACTTTCAATTGGAACTCACCTTACCAAATATTTCCCTGATTTAAAAATAGCAAGTGAAGTTGTGCTAACAGAACGATATCACATGGCGAAAATTATTCGCCAATTGTAAGAAGCCTACTTATAGAAATTCGACAAATAGTTTCTTAAAATCAAATCTACGGAACTATTTTCACTGGAGACCGTAAAAAACTGTTTCCTTTTCAACAATGCTTTCAACAAGAAGTTTAAAATATCAGTTAAATGAATATGATGATGCGTAAAAACGTGTTAAGCTGAGACAATGATGGATATTATCAATAAAATCATAATCGAAAATCAAACATATCGGAATTTACCTTTAACGTGAAGTTTCCAAAAATGTATCAACCTTGACTGTTTTTATCCAAGTTCAAAATTCAATACATTGCAAACAAACATTTTATTCGCCATTGCAAAAAAAAACATCTCGCTGAAGATAATCTCATGAAGAAAATATCAAATCACAACAAAATAAAGATTATAATTATTCTCACCTCAACAGAATCAATCCTCTTCATTCGGTTCTTAGAACCCTACACTAGACAACAGCAAGTGAGTTTGATCGTGATTTCGAGCCCTGAGAAATATGAAACAAGAGTTTTAGTTCGACGAAAAAATTTTCCAAACGGCTCATATCAAACATTGAAGTAATTACCTTTCCAGAATAGAAATTCTCTTAAGGTACTTTGTGTGTACTTTGAAAACTCCAAGCACCACCCTTTATTTGAACAAAAATTATTAAATTGTCAGTTTTTAGTTTGGTTAGTACAAACTTAACCTTGTATCGCGTTAAGGAACCGTGTACATAGATTACACTTCTGAATTCTCGTATACCTACTATTTATAGGATAAAACTGTAAACATGCTTCCATAACACATTGAACTACCCAATTAAAGGCTAACTTAACAACAGAATGAAAGAAAGGACATCCCACTCTAACGCATGCCCTACAATGACAAATAATCTTAATTTATGCTATATATAACTGAAGCAGTAAAGTAGTCTTCATTTCATCTCTTTTCTTCAAAGATACTCCGTCAATTTAATGAGAATCAAACGGGCGCAGTGTTTAGTTGAAATAACATTAGACTAGGGTATATATGAACTAAAAATGGATGCTACGTATTAAAACTTATGTTCAAAGCATTTTAGTTTCATTGAAAAGGCAATAAATGAATAAAAGGAAAAGACAAAAGGTTGTGTAAGAATATAAAGAGATGCAACTGGTAGGGCATAGCAACTAAAATTGATGAAACAGAGAAGATAATTTTCAGGTAAAATTAACGATCTTACTAGTTGAAGAATGATGCTACCTAGGCAACAAGATCCTCAGCTATAGAATTAGCTAGAGAGAAATATTACGCAGAATAGCTCAAGCGAAGATGGCCTTCTACCGTAAAAGACTGATAAATGTTAACAGTCTTAAAACGTTAAGATTGTTATACGTTAACATCAAATAATACGAGCTTGAATATAAGGAAACGTTCTATAGAAAACCTAAATAAGAAGTGGCCTTTTGTATTACTGTGGAACGTGCACTTTCATAGAGTAGCAAAGAGAAGATTAGAAGTAATCAACATTTGGTGCTACAGAATGATAGATTTGAAAAGATAACCCAAATTACAGAAAGAGTTCTTCGATGAGTGAATTATGAAGAAAATAATCTGGAAAACATCAATAAAAGATCAATATACTTAATTGGGCACATATTGAGGTTTGATAGTTTTTAGGACCGTTCTGAGAGGAACAGGGGAAGACTTCCCTGAAGTACTTGAATAATGGAATAGAGTTATTGATAGGGGATGGAATACAGAGTAAAGCTGCTACACACCAATCCTAGGATTGATAATCCTTGATGATGATATGAAAACGAGGCCAATTTCTAGAAACAAAGAAATGGAAAAGAGGAAAAGTAACCAGTACGAAAAATAGTACACAAAATTACTTTTAAAGAGATTAAAATCGTATGTTACAATAGTGATTCTATATCCGTGGCAGAAAGTGAGAACAAGATAAACAATTTGTTGCAACAGCTCCATAATACACCCTTGAAATTAAATACGATTAAATCTAATGAGAAGTTTAAACTAATTTCCAGTAAACTGATTGGATGTAAATTAGTTGCGGAAGATAAATTAAAAGAAGTGATGGAAGTGAAGCAGCTGGGTATGAAACTTTACAGCAGATGGTAACAGGAGGAGCCAGGAAGACAGCAAGTCAATACGGTGAATAAAATAGTTGGATGCGGAAATTACATCATATGAAAAAATAAGTTGAAAAAAAGAACAAATGGAAGTCAGAATTTACTTAACAGCTGTTGGGCACATTGTTGAAATCTTGCGATATAAACACAGAAATAATGCTAAAACAGCTGAAAGTTAGTATTGAGATGAATAAAAAACAAGAGAAGCAAAAAATAAGGATATTAAAGATATTAGCTTGGTATATGACATGGAAACGTGGATTAGAAATCAAAGTTAGAATGAAATGAGCATATCGGAAGAAATGACGAAAAGAGTGAAATTTTCCAAGGAATTATTTCCGCTTAGTAGACCTCTGGGACACCCCAAAAACGATTGACAAATAACTAATATGATGACTAGAGCGAAGATGAACATGCTTTCATACCTATCAAAAATGAGGAAGTCAAACAAAGACAAAGGCGTTGGAACCAAGTAAGACTTCAACAAAGGGTATAAGCCTAGACAAGTTTGGGAGTTCAAATAGAATACTTAATAAGGAAGCCTAGGCATTCGCAATGTTATTCAAACATTTCGTTTTTCCATTTTCCTATGAATTCATCGCAGTTGAAGAAATTTATGATACGAGGAAGGAAGAGCTGTTCCCAGCTAGATATTATTAAAGACTGTTAGTTTTAAAATGGGGCCTTCCTACCTTTCCTTGCAGTTTAATTTCTTACTCCCTCGCTGGGACCGCCATCTGCGAAGAGGTCACTGACCTTACGACTAATTAATCCATCGACGAATCCTGTATCCTTGAATCTGGAAACCCCTGCAATTGAAACAGAACACATTTAGAACTCGGCAAAGAAAGATATTGTGCCAGTAACCAGTGTCTCATCTTTAACATAAAAAAAGAATGATAATAAAATTAAATACATTTTTATCATCCTTCAAATTCTGTCAAAATAACTGAAGGAATAACAAGTGTGAAAGATAGAGGCATGACTGGGACTCGAACCATATTCCATATAAATAAAAATTCACTCAAAATTCCCTCATAATAAACTCTAATTGGAAATGATGAATGGGTTATGATAATTACTGCTTGCCTCCCAAGGGCTGGTTCTCTTAGTTTATCAATTTATACGTTATTTCTGATTCTACATATCCTTTTACAACGCTGGAAAAGGAATTTAAGAGGCGAAATTTTTCGGGCATTAAATATATCTTTTCGGGCACCCGGTGATTTGGTCCCAGGGTGATATGGTCCCTCGACGGTTTGGTTCGCGGCGATTAGGTGCTACGATGATTTAGTACTACACGCGATAAATTGGTTTTTGGGCAAGACTGAGATTTGTCATAATTAATTGTTATCTTTATAGCTGGATAGAATGCAAAAAAATTAATAGCATATATCATTGATCAATCACCAAGAAAAATTTTCATAATTTTAAGTTGGTAAATTTTTCGTAGATAGGAAATTTTCAATAATAATTATTATTAAGATGAACGTAATTGGAATTATCTTCCTGTTGCCATTTAAGAAGTTGTTGTTCTTTGTCATATTTTGATGAAATAAATATGTAAAAATCTGTTTCCCCTTTTCGATAAAGGAATATAGTTAAGCTTCCTTCCAAGGATTTCGATATGAATCCTAGCATCATAAATTTGTTAATATAAATTTCTATGGTTATTTACAGACTCTGTCTAATTTAACATTTACATTAATCATTTATTTCGATTTCTCCTCATCGATTATTATCTCTGAAACAAAACTCATTATTTCGGGATGCATATTCCCTGCGTTTAAAAGATTTGAAATTAAGCATAAAAAATACTTTTGTCATATTTTTACGTTCGGATAACTGTTTTTCTCCCCTATTGCACGCTCCGATTACGGTAAGGCATACTTGTAATTTTTGTTTAACAAATGGTTAAATACTGCCAAACTTTCTGCATTCTATCCAGCAATAACAAAAAAAAAAATAATGAAAAATCTCAGCCTTGCCCAACAACAAATTAATCACCTGCATTTACTAAATCATCGTAGCACTTAATCGCCGCGGACCAAATCGTCGCAGACCAAAACGTCGCAGACCAAATCACCCCGGAACCCTATCATAGCGGATCAAATCGTAGCGAGCCAAATCATAGCGGACCAATTCACCGGCTGCGACCTTTTTGATAGAAGTAATAAAAAGAATAAAAAGACGGTTGAAGAAAAGGGTGGGTCAAATGCAGAAGAGAAAAGAATTGTTAAAGAAAGTGATTGAAGGTACGATCCAAGGGAAAATACAGATGGAAAAACAAAGGCAAAAAATCAGGTGATGTAAAGGGTGGGATAAGTTATTAGAAAATAAAAGAAAGGAAATTAATCAGAGAATTAAAGTCCACATTAACCTACCGGAAGGTAGAGATTTATGAATAAAATGTACCTTATTGCATAGAGAATAGACGAGAAAGATCATGCTCTAGACACCAACGCAATTGCATTACAATATCGTCGCTCTTATTCGTGCTGAGTTTCGCGCTAGAGCTGGAGAGATTCATTCCTTCTCCTTACGGAGGGCGTATGAGATGAGAGAGGATGGTAGAGAGGGTGCAGGACTTGCCGCTCCAACGATCGCGGCCTATCGAAACGACGAATGCTTTTCGGACGTATTGACCGGACGCTCAAGGGGGAAGAAACGGGTGGGGAAGGTGGACATGAATGTGTATCCAAAGGCTGGCTGGCTCAAGAAAGCAATCTCTCCGCCGTGGACCTGCTCAGCACTGGAGATTCCTCATAAGATCGTAGATTAACATATCTGAAGTACCTGGCAAGATTTCACTAGCGATTATATTCCCTTGATATAAACTGAAAATTATTTTCCTCGAAGACGCATCTTAAAGACTCTCGTAATTGCCCCAAATACAGCAACCGGTAATAAAACCTTAAGAAATAGGAGGAAATAAATTTCTTTTATCTTCGTTCATTTATGTGTCGGACCTACTGCTGCATCAAGATAAATTCTATAGATGAAGTAATTGATATAGATATGGAGAGTGTGGGGAAAAGTATACTTTTCCCTTCTACACAAAAGAATTCACCTACATCAAAGTCGCACAGGAATTTCATATATAATTCGCGAAAATGCTTGACCGATAGATCATTAGTTAAAATTTACAGGGGTTTTAATCCAAGAAAAACTCTGTATATTGCCTTAATGTGACCCAATATTCTTGGGGAATAAAGAACATGAAATTACTTAATTCTTCCGAACATTGTAAATATTTATGTACAACGGGAAAATTAACTTTAAGATATAATTCGTAAGGATTGAATTCTTTGACAAGTTTTCATTTGTTTTGTTGTTGATAAATAAATTGAAAAGTAAAACCAACGCGGGTTACTGATGAAGCAATTTGGGTTGCTGGTGTACAAGGGAAAAGTGAAAAGTGCCGTCGAGCTTGGGAACCGAATATTTTGATTTTGACGGAGCAAGTTGTATCATCGGGTTTCAATGAATAAGAATAACAATTTCGTCTTTATTAAACGGGCGTATTTTCGCCTAGGCTAACCATTCATACAATAATCCCTTTACAAACATCAACACACACACACAACCATCCCCTACTAGGATTCGAATCCGGGGCCTCAATGTTGCAGGGTTAGTTGGTGTAAATTAATGTTGTTCGATGTAAACTAATCAAGTTCTTCAGAAGAAAGACTCAAATACTGCATTATCACTCCCTAAATTACGAAAACATTCATGTCGTATAGTTACAATATCAGGTCAGGTCAAAAACGATAGTTAATTATTTACTATATAACACAATGAATTAGACATTACAATAAAGAATATGAAAACATTACCCTTTATTACAATATCATTAAATTATCATGAAGATTTTTCAAGGTTTTTCTCATAAATCCCATGGACGACTCAGCAATTTAAGAGAGCGTTGCATCAACCAATGTAAAGAGCTATATAATGTTCCTTTAATGACTGAAAATATTGCCAATGATAGATTATCAAACGGGAGATCAACAGGAAATTTTAAAAATGATGGAAAAGATTGAATGGATATTTTCATATGTAAGGCTCGGTTTTTTGTCTTACCCTTGCAAGCTTATACTCTTCACTATGCAATTACCGGAATTGTAAAACATCTCTAAAGTTGTCTATGGTGTCTTTCAACATAAATATCAGAAAAATATGATCAGCTTATTTCATACTTAAAGATGCATACCAGTGTTACGTTTCTCCTTCCGTGGCAAACATAAATATGGAATCTTTCTTCACTTTAAATCCGAATCACAATCGAGTTTTCTTTGATGAAAAAGTAAAGGGGCTAACGGAACCATAATTTCAGAGATCCAATTTTAACAAGTCGAAAAAGCAAAGTTTATTCACCCCGCGCGAAAAAGTAATTAGAATGCTTCAATCATTCCCACGCCATCTCTCTTCGTCTACGAGATTGTTGCAAGGGCAGACTTCGCTTCAAACATTGGACTCCATCTTTCATCTCGCAGGCATCCTTCTTTGGACGCAAATCTAGTCAATCTCTCACCTCTCCCTCACTTCTTATTCTCCCTGTCGACCCTCTTTTCTCGCCCCATTCCACCCCTATCCCGCCTCCCATTCTCAACTACAACACCCTCTTCTCCTATCTTGCCGATCCATCTTGGCGAATAAAGCCATCTCCTAGGCCCCGCACTTCTTTCGAGGGAGGCGAAAGCTAAAGGAAATGGGGTCGTGGAAAAAAGGGACCGAAGAGAGTGAGATTTTGAGAAAAGAGGGGGTGCGGGATAGGTGTGAAGCTGGACCTTTGAGGAGATTCGACGGGTGGTGGGGGTTTGATGTGAATAGGAAGCTTGAAGGAGAGATTAGATTACGTTACGAGACGGAGTAAGAAATGTGGAAATAAGAAAGGAGGACTATTTAGGCTAAAGGAGATCAGATGGGGAGGACAGAAGCGAGGAACTATAAACGAGTCGTTCCATGCAACCGGAGGAAGTTTTCTATGGAAACTCTCCCATACCTAAATTTTTCAATTTTAGATTTACTCTTTATATTGCACTGTACATGTCCCTAACCTTAATTTGAAAGGACATAGTTCTTTGTTTGCCAAGATATGTCTGATATGCTCGAAAGGAACTGGTAAGTCTATGCATCTACTAACTGTGCTTAAAGAATACTCGATGTCTTGATTTCGGGGCTGTGCCAGTCAGAAGCAAAACCGACAAAACCGTTGTTAACTATTTCATTTGCTTAAATCATTTCATTTGCTTATCCCTGGAAGTACAAGTATAATCTGAAGAAGAAAATTTCTGATTTACATATTGTTTGAAAAACGGCAGAATTATAACATTTCTCGCTGTACATAGATATTAATTTAATGATATAAATGAAATAGTGACGTGATGATGGAGGGTAATGTCTTTCATATTTATTAATTATTGTATTGATTAATTCACTGTTTTTCATACTCTTTGATAAACTATTGTGTAATTATTCTAATATATTGATCATTGTAAATCCCGGATAGCCAAGTGGGCAACGCGTTCGACTCCTAAGAAAGCGGTCCCGGGTTCGATTCCCGGTGGGAGCCTAAGTGCGAAATGACCTCAGCTGTCGAAGCACTTTTAACAATACTACTACTACCAAACTATTGTGTAATTATTCTAATATATTGAACATTGTAAATAGCTTATTACTTTTAAATTAATTGTATTTGATGTGATTACGCCTTAGGTCTAATTGCGACAGAAATTTGTAAATAAATAAACAAATAATCACTATTTACACGTATTTCGTAATTTTACTTAATAGCATTTTCTCTTGTCCCTGTGCATCTGTGCAATCATCAGACCAAAGGTTGGTTAGATCCTCAGCCCCTCCTCCATTAACAACCTTAAGCTCATAAGAGGGGATGATGCGACTAAGCAAGATGAGGCGAAAGGTAGTTTCCCGTCGCTGTTACGCGTCAAATGAAAAATAAATGTATCCACACTTCAATTTCTTCAAAGCCTCGAATTTTAACTCATATATACAAAACTAAATATTCATAAGCGTTGATGAATTTACAATTCTTCCGTTGCACCTTTTTATATCCCTTCTACAACCCTGTCTTACTATCCCAGAGACAAACAGAGACGTCGTTCACTGGTTCACATTCAGATACGTTGACAGTACTATAATTTCATTGATCGATATTTTTGTATAGACTATCTAAATTTTGTTGTTATTTTTCATTGGTTGCCATGCTTGACATATTATTTCCGGTTTAAAGGGATTTTCTAAGCATTAAAGTAGTATTAGTATTGTATTTACAAGGTGTCTCGACAGCTGAGGTCATTATGCACCTTAGCAGTATCCTATGTATTACAATCGAATTATGTTGAATCCCTTGGGGAAACCTACATTGAAACACTGTAAGATGAGGAAAAACCTAAAAATGTAGGTAAAGAATGAGGAATGAGGAGGGAACTTCTTGAAATTTACCTACCTTCATTCAACATTTGAGGAGATCTATTTGAGGAATTGAAAAGGAAATAAGAGACATTGGAAGAACACCAAAAATTACGTATCTCTAATTTCTTTCAGATGAGCAAATAAAACTGGAAAATTGATTCCCAAGAGCATTTCGTCATGTTCTTGAGAACAAACGTCAAAGAAAAGTAATATAATCTAAGAAACCAAGAGGGGAGTTCTTGGAATAGGCCCCCTCAGTTTGAGGGGGTCTCATTTTTTTTAAACTTCCTTATTTTGCAGCAATATATCCCTAAGAAATTTTGTTCATCCATATACTTTACTTATTTAAAATCGATCTGGGAAGGCGTGACTTGGTGAAGAGTCATAATGGTATGAGCAATTTACCATTACAGGTATTTATTAACTGTAGCTTATCACATTGATTGCGGTAGCGGAGAAATTGAAACAACGTCCTTTTTGGTAGATAGACGGCACTGAAACTAAGGCGCCGCTTTTCAAGTCGCCTACCTATGATTTTTTTTCATATAAAATGACAACGGTTTGATAATACACACTGTAATGCTAAAAGCAATGAAATTACCTCATTACTCTGGGAAATGAAGACATGTGTTCCATGTTTTCTCTTTCTTGGAACGTTTTGCTCGAAAAGAGATGAATGTTATCGAATCGAGGCGACTCATAAAGAGAGATAATGTATTTCTTGCATCGTTGAGCACAATCCGCTGAGCTATGTGAGGCATAAAATTCGTGAGCGTATCAGGAAATCGTTAAACTAACAGAACAAGGAGCACCTTTAACCGAAAGATCGTGATAATCGTAATGAAAAAGGCCCTTAGACTCCGTTTACTCTTGAATATTTAACGGCCGGCTGATTCCGCGATAGGCATAAAATGTAATAACTACCCTTTGGACGAATCACAGCGAATAAGTGCGCCGCTCACATCTGCTGAGAGTTAAGGAAAATCTTGTTGCGGATAAAATAAAGCTTCTATTGCACTACTTGTTTTTTCTTTCTCCGATTTCCCTTCAAATACAACCGAATTTTGTACGCCGTTGGTGATACGTAAAATAACAATTGAAATAGATTTCGTGGGCATTGCTACGTATCGGACGTTGGAACAAAAACTTCCCATGGGAGCATTGAGAAAGCAATTTTTGTAAGCTATGGTTCTTTCTCCCCAAAGCAATGTCTTCCGTTATTGCGTGACGAGTCTCAGTAGGTTGATATCTCTAGAGGGAGCCGAAAAATTGGAGGGAATGAGTGGGCCGAACGGGAGACCAAGCAATCCTCCGATCCTGGCGATAAGGCCCAGCTTTGGGCCCGAAGGCAGATCGCCTGCAGCAGCGTCCAAAATGCCACTGAATCGAGCAGAAAGGATTGAGAGCATTAACCAGCGGGTCTGTTAAAAGAGAATTGAAAAACACGAGAGCATTTCAGGCCATCTGATCCCGAGAGAGTTTGGGAGCGCTCGAATATAATTATTTCGTAATGGAAATGAGTATCTGTAACAGTGTGTTTTTCCATTACCGTTCAAAAGGTTAAAATATATCTTTAAGTCGACAAGTACATAAATTTCATGAACTTCGGTTAGGTGTTATTTCAAAAAGAATTTTCATGACGTGCTGGATTTTTTAAAACTTGATAGTCACATTTACTCTACAGATTGATTTTAATTTAATGATTTAATGATTTATTTAAAATGTATACGTCGAATGAGTCTTTGTTAATAGCCTTTGACAACCTGTGGATTAAGATTCCAAATACCAGTATATAAGTGCATGAGGAAAGATCAAACACTTGAGTGATTATCGATAATTCACCTTCTAATGATACCAAATCAAAAATTTACCATCAAATATGTATTAATTTAAGCTTTCCGTTTCCATTATATCATTATATAGAATTCCCAACAGAAATCGAGTATCAGAAATATCAGAATAATACTATTTACTTTCTATATTACCACTGATAATTTCAAATCACATTCTTCTAATAACATGGAAGTTGCTAAAATACTTCCACTCAATTTTAAATACCTACCTAAACCTTTGGCTACTTAACATAAATCTTTCCTCAAATAAAATGTAATTCTAATTATCCTACTCAAAACAACATCAGTTTTACATAGAAGTTGACGAAATTCTAATTCAGTCAGCAAATAAATGCATCATGTACATACAACATACAACAAATACATACGCACATACAACAAAGCAAGGGACCGACTCTTATTACATGAATCCCAGGAAATAACATTTTATGAGAAATTTCAAAGAGCAACGAGAATAGCTCCACCAAGATAGAAGTCGAAGAAATGAATCCCTTATATTACGAAATAAATAAATATTTTCCTTTTGCTCGAATAGCTAAAAAAAAAGAAGGGTGAAACGCTTACCTGGGAATTCTTGGAAGCCAACTAAGCTGTCTGCAACTCCTGGATAAAATCTTGAAATTTTCGTCCTGCTTTGAAGAATTCTGAAAATGACAGATCTTTCATAATTACTGACTGTTTTAATCAAAACTATACGCCGACAAAAACTTAAATAGCGAAATAAATCAGTAAAAATGTAAACTTTTCCGAGTTGATAACAGTGGCGCAGAAGTCGTTTTCCAAACGCACAAAATTGAAATATAATTGAATTTAAAATTCATCCCAAAAATAATGTTTTGGTTTTCTCCATTTGTTTAAGAATTTTAAAGTTTTCGTGTAATTTTAAGTTAAGCAAAATCTAAAATGTTAACGCCTTCCTTTTGGAAAAGATAAAATAGTTATATTATCCAAGCAGCTTCTTCTCGTTATCATCTTCGTAGAATTGATAAATGAAAAGTTTTCAATGAACATTGCTCATCTTAGAAGTACTGATAAAAACTAAATTATAAGTTTTGAAAATATGAAAAAATTTTGCAGTGAAGACACGTCTGTAGTAACTTTCTGACAAGGGTAACTCTCTTGTTTTCGAGATTCAGATTTTCCAAAACATAACCCCGCAGGGAAAATGTGAGAACAATAGTATACCAAATCTACGCATAAACTTTTCCAACATCGTTTAAATAAGGAGCCATTATATTATGCAAATACCGATCTGAATTATCGAATAACTGAAAGCGTTTTTTTAGACTGTGTAGGTGACTCTGTGATAAAATACTCATTTCCTTCGTTTTCTCAACCAAATTCTTCATGAAATTTCATCCATACATTTTGATTAATGAAAGAGAAAATTGATTGATCATCGACGCTCAGTTTCCGCAATCAATACAAGATTTTCCGCAATCAATACAAGATTTTCCGCAATCAATACAAGATTTTACCGAGTCATTTACACTCTGCTACCAATAAAGGAATCAAATATCCTCATCCGCGATAGCCGGTCAAAACGCAAACTTTTAAAAAACAAAACTCGGATGAACTTTCCGACATCTTACTTCCCGCTTTCTCAGCAAATCTTCTCCATTTTATCCCCAACATACGCGTCCGTCATTTAATAAGACCTAATAGAAATAAACGGACGTCCCGCGCCCTATTCGGCGACGCAAATCCGTTTACGTCTAATTTAGAGCAATTCATGAACGCGCTCTCGAATCCGTCGCCCAATCAAACCCTCCCTTTCCACGCAAAATAGACGGCTATTTTTGAAAAAATACAAAATAAACACGGGCTCGTCGAGAATTTCCGAGCCATCGCATCTGAGGGAGGGAAAGGGAACGATTCGGAAAAAAGGAAAGAGGGGTGTGTTTTGAAAGTGGGAGTGGACAGAGCTATGGACGAGGGATGAGGGCGGAAAAGAATTGGAATAGGGGAGGACTGGAAAGTGTGTTGTGAGAGAGGGTGGGAGAAAGCCCCCTCTTACGATGGACCTGTCCGTTTGATCGTGCTCGGATGATAAATAAAGAAGGCGCAGGAATGAGTTCGGAGAGGAAAAAAAGAGGATCGAGAGGGAGGAAAGGGGGGGGTTGAAGATGCAGTGAAAGGACCAGAAGGCAGCGCCCTTCTCCGATGTGGTTGTCCTGCCAACTTTTTATTCGCCGGCGGAATTGAGCACGAAGACAACACATCACGGGAGACCCGAAGAGGCTCGCATTCTCGCAGGAAAGTGAGTCTGGAGAGGGAGTGAAAGGAAAGGAGAGCGATACAGCCCACCGGATCCGTAACCGTGAATGAAAACGGGGGTCCGGCCGGGATGGGGCGATGAAAATAAAACCGAACTGAATTAGACAAAAAAAACATTTCGCCCGATGGAATTTAACTCTTTAAAATGAATGACCTGGAGTGAGAGCGAAGAAAAGGATGGAAAGAAAGAGGGAATTAAAATAGTTTGCGAGCGTCGTTGGCGGAGTGATATGGAAGTTTTCTTGATTAGATTTCCGGCTGATAGCTATGGAAAAGGAGACTCGTGGACCCAATTCTATTTGCTCTTTTTATCAGGCATGAAAGCATGACAAGACGATTGTAATGAGGAAAGAAAGTTTTAATCTTCATTTTACGTCAACTTAAGTATTAAAAGTCGAGGATAAAAATTAGTAAAATTTGCAACAGTTTATGAAATTAATTAATCTTGTAATTTTTCACAATCTACGTAATTCAAACATCTACATGATTGCCCGAATTATAAATCAATCAGTCATGGAGATGTGTTGGGGTTTGATGACCCTACCTCGATCGTTAATGAGTAAAAGACGCTTTTCTTGGACGATGAAGATAACTCGTTTCTTGGACTGTAAAGAAAATAATTTTCGCAGGATCCTGAAATTATATTTTAATCCATGAAAGTACGTATTTCACGTATATTGAATGACAACTTGTTTTTAAAAGTAAGAAGTTTTTGATTTTTTCTAGAAAATATAAAAATTATCTCGGTACCCAAAACTGTCCTGGAATCTTCATCTTAAAGGCTTTCCGAACTGTTTCAAAGAGAAAACAGAAATTCATAAAACGTCTTACAGTAAAATAGTACTCATCGTATTATTCGTCTAGTCGTCAATATTTAAAAAATCTCTGTTTTCCGAATTTCCCGAATGGGAAAAACTTGCAAGAAACTGATCACTCTTGAAAATTTATGTAAATCTTTAATGATGGGTAATTGAATTAGAGAAGAGTTAAATTTCGCTTTATTCGTTATGAATGAAATATAAGTCATAATGGCATCGGAAAGCTACCTATTGACTGTACCACCTTGTATGTACGAACAAGTCGAGCTGAAGGATCCTTGCAGGCGTAGAGAAGAGAAACGTGGTTGGAGGATGGAGGGGGACGAGAAGGGAAGTAGATCGAAGTGATCGGTTTATATCATCCCATCCCTATCCTCCTTCCCTATTCTACCCCATCCCTTTCCGAAGGGGCTTTTTTATCTCCTTCTACCGCCTCCTGCTCTTTTCCTCACGTCTTCCTATCTCTCCAGCCATCATCCCCTCCCTCACTTTTCTGTACCCCGGTTCCTTTTTGTCCATTTTCCATTCGAGCCCTGGAATTGGTCCGAGTCGTATTGTCGGAAGGCGCGAAGGCCGAAGGCGTAAGAAATGGGCGACGTGGAGAAGGGAGAAATGCTGGAGGAATGGGAAGAAATGGATTAGAAGGAGCGAATGGTTGGGGGTTGCAGAGGGGGATCGCTTGGAAGTGACGTTAAAGCTCTCGATTGGAAAATGTAAGGGAAAGACTTATTTCGGACAGAATTCCGAATTGCTGTTTCTTTATTTCTTAATACACTGGTAGCACTTCTGCACATAGAAAGTGAACTACCCTCCTTATTACTATCTCCTATAAAAGAGCTGTTATTAACATTGCCAGAAAACGAGGAAACGAGAAATAAAATTTAAAGCATTTTTAGAGTCCGAGGTATAGCTGAAAAAAAAACACTGGAGTTATGGTACCGTTATACTATACCACTTACACTGTCGATATTGGCTTTTTAAAATTGAATTAAATTAAATTGAATTTGAAGCTTGAATCGTACATATATTTCCTATTTTATCATAAATCAAGTATTTAAGCGAGTATTTAACTTGAAATTTTTAAATATTTTAAACGCTCGACTTACCCAACAGAAGTAATTTTAAAGAATTGGCAATTTAACGTGGCAGGATAGAAGTTTGCCAATTGTTTGACCGTTAATTTCGAGATAAATTTCTGGAGAATCTTTCCTTGAGTGCAAATACTGATAAGGAAGTCTATGACGCGAAAAATGATAAGAATATGAGACGAAAATGGTGAATAACTTGCACGGATTAAAAGTGAAAGGGTGAGTTTCCTAGTGCTGGCTATTCTCTCACTTCTTCCGCGGGGGTGCGACAACGGTGAAGTTAGAGTTCGGAGGATGGGCGATTCGGAAAGGGTTTGTAGCGAGGGGAGCGGAGCAAAGAGGGAAGAGCCCTAGATTGAATTTCCAACCCGAAACCCCGAAACAGGGCCGTAAAACACAGCTATAAAACCAGGCGACTTCAGAATTGGGAAATATCCTTTCACCCCTTCCCCTTTTTTTGCTTTCAACTCTTTCCGCTACAACGCTTCCCCATCTCTGTTTCGTGTAAATCATTTTTACAAAATTTTCTACGCATGCAAACGGCACGATCTCTCTAGCAAACTACTCCACATTAAAGAAATTAGAGATGCAAGACCCATCTGTCGGACAAAAGAAAAACTACGTCTTCTGAGTACCCAACATTCCTTTCGCCAAAATGGCGGACATTTAACTGGATTATACATAATGATAATTTCTATTTATAAACATCATATAAAGATAAAAGGCGCAAAAATCTTTTATAGCGTAATTATCGTCACAAAAGTAAAAGAACATTACAAAAATTAATTAATTTCATATTTCCTTTTTCCTCGATCTCTCTGTTGTTATTACTATCTTTACTATCTATTTATAGCCTTATTCAGTAATACTTATCATTCAAAAAGAGCTCTTGGATAATATCTTAATTTACTTGAAGCTTATTGAGGAAAGAGTGCATTCAAATTTTTAAGATATTATCTTTAAATTGATGACATAAATCGTAATACGTATGCATTTTTCTAGATGATATAAATTAGAGATTTCATGAAACCAAAGATACTATACGAGATACTACTACATACCACTTACAGTAAAGTAACTTAACTAAATAAAGGTCACAAAAATAAAATTTCACATTGTAAAAATGTTCTATATTGTGATAATTCTGTCACAATATAGAACATTTGGGTTTTTTTACTATTATGTCACATCATTCACAGTTTTAAATAAATGCTCAATCTCTGATCATTATAAATTCAACCAATATCATAATTAAAGGAAAACATTTAAAATGTTATCATTTCACTTAAAATATGCCGTAAGACATGCCTAAGGAATCCTACTTACTTATACTATAAATGTAAAACATGCCATAACTATCCGATCTAATGATCATTTTAGGGAATGATGACTAGGCAGATAAAGACAATCGCTTATGTTTACCCACCTTAGTAAGATGATGAGTTGGAATTGGTCTTACGAAATGATTCACAAAACTCGTAAGCATCTAACGCGATATTTAACGCAGGAATAAACAATCTAAAACAAAAATTATGCACACATTTCCTATTCAGCCCGTTGCCAATCAACAAGATTGCCGCTCTTTGAAGAATTGCATGCTGGGGAGGAATATTAGCCGATCGTGTCCCGTCACCCCTTAAGAAATCGATACAAGTCGTAAAATATTATAATTCATTATGATGAAAAACATCATTCAAACATTTCAACATTACCAATACGCACAAGCTTAGTTACAAAATATGCCAATATGCGAAAAATGGCTTCCTTTGTGATAAATACGCTTAAACACTCTTGATAATTTTTAACTCCTAAATTCAGGAATTAACGTTATTTTCTAAGATACAAGTCTTTCATAGATGTAATTTTCAACCGATATGACTCTTCTTAGTTTAATTAAATGTATGTCTAGAGAGGGTTCATTTACACGGATTCGCGCTCATGTTATTGATCAAAATGGCTCTTGGAGGAAACAGCTGACCACACTAGGACTGCGACCTTGGTTACCGATCGAATGTAGGGGGATAAGCAAGCGACGCGCTTGTACAGCTTCCGCCTTGAGAAATTCATCATCTGCAGCAGGTATTGCGATATTTCATTACATTTAAATCTTCCCTGTGGTTTCTTCAAAGCAGTTACGCTTTGTATGTTGTGATACTATCATACTGTGAGCGCTTCCCTTGTTCTGCTATCTATGATATCATAGGTTTGTTCTTTGTGGTTTAGAGATAAGATTCGTAAAATTAGAATGTCATAAATGATCGTTTTCTAATAACATCTGTACGTTCGTTTTCCAGTGATGGCTCGTTTCCTGAAGGTGCTTGTCAGCGCTTCAGAAAAAGCTGCCAATATTGCTAGAGCTTGTAGGTTCGAAGATGATTTATTTCAGCTTTTAATTCAGGAGAAGAAAAATGATGAGATGAATAAACGATTTGTTCAAGATTTCAAGACATTGGCTGATGTTCTTATTCAAGAAACAGTTCGTCACGATATAGGAAAAGAGGTATTGATATTTACTATTATTTGACTTTTTCAAATTTTTTTGAGATAATTATTAATAATTCTCTGGCCATAGTTTCCGGAGATTTCCCGTTACATCAAAGGAGAAGAAAACAATACCTTCACGAATACGTTGGACGAATCAATAACTGTTGAAGTGAAGGAATGTCCAGGCGAAACCTCAGCCATTCTATGCAAAGTAAGAATTAATGGACTTTCACGGGTGCATTCAACACAAATTATAATATATTTATCGAATTCAGAAAGCGGAGTACAAGTAGAATTTCGTTAATAGTTTTATTGAAAATTGTACATTCCTACTCTATAGGTGCTTGATGGAAATGAAAACGCTGCAAATCTATTAGCAGCTGAAGTGCACAAGGAAATACATTTGGAAGAAGATTTCTCGAGGTTGACAGATTTTCCAGATTTGCCAATCAGTGAATTTGGAATTTGGATTGACCCAATTGGTTTGTATTACTTGATTCCTCAAATACTAGAGCTTCTTTTTGAAACGAAAGGATACATTTGGAAACAAATGAAATCAACAGTAAACTTTTCAATCCTCCTTACATGTCTATTGTGTTAGATTAATTCAATTCACTTCCATCTATTTTTATTTTGTGTGTAGTAAATTTTGGCTTGTTAGATCCTCATAATCGACTTTCTCAAGTGATAATTATGTATATTTGAAATGATGATATTTTGTTAAAACTTATGTAACCTTTTAACTATGATAATTTTAATTTCTTGTCTAAATGGGGCCCACTCTTGAAGTACTTCTTGCAGAAACTTCTTTTCCTTATGATGATGCTAGAACCGTTATAATAAACTGACCATTCTATGAGTATATGCATGAAACTGTTATGAATCTATGATTAAAATCTACGGAGGTGGCCGTGATATTATGAAAATTCATGATATTACACAGATATTTACTTTTTCTACAGTAATAACCAATAAAAAAAACCAATTGCTGTGGAAAAAGTAAATATCTGTGTAATATAAATCTGTGATTTATGTGTCCTTCCCAATTGAGTATAGTTCAATTTTTTTGTATGTCTTATTACTTCATTTATCATTTCATTCAATATTTTTACAGAAGTTGCTATCCCTATACTAAATTTCTGTAGTGGTATCAAGATTTTTGTTGAACTCAAAATGATTCTCACTCATTATTCAGTAAATAAATATATTGTATCACCTTGGTGATGCTTTATAGTAATAGTATTTTTAAATCTATTGCATCATCTCGCACCTTAGCCCTCATCAAGAATCAAACCTGAATCCTCTTACACCAAAATCTAACACATTATCCCCTTGGCTATCAGTAGGCCAAATGCTTTCAATATTATTCTTATACATTTAGTTAGAATTTAATTATTTTAACACCGATTATGGTTTCCTATAATCATAAGTGTCTTAGAATGAAGTATGACTAGGCCATGTGATAGCAACTGATCAAAATGATGAGAAGTTTTCTTATGGCGGTTCTTAAAAAATAATCAGGGTTAAATCAATATAAGGGCACCTATGTCATGTTTTTTGGCTCAAACTAGAATAATGGTACCCCAATCTGTAGCAAATTCAGTAGTAGGAGAGAATGAAAAAATTAGTTTAAAGTTCCATTATCTTTAATTTTTCTAGATTCAACTGCAGAGTACATAAATGGTGGATCTTATCAAGATGGAAGCAATACATGCAATATTCAACAGTCTGGGTTACCATGTGTAACAGTACTTATAGGTGCTTACCATCGTCAAACAGGGGTTCCAGTTGTTGGTGTTGTTAATAGACCATTTTCCACGGAGGACACTGAGACAGGAATGTAAGTTGGTCAAAATTGATTGATCATTGTTCATACTGTAGCCTAGGTTCTTTCTTGTGACAAAATTTAGACAAAATCATTCCTGCACCGTTTCTGCTGTTGTTACAATTATAGGTTGCATTTTAACCATATGATTGCAATATCTCTTTTCTCTACTAATGCCATGAAAGAAAATGGTCTTACTTCTTTAAGTCCCAGGTAAATTTTATAGAATTCAACTCAAAGTTCTGGACTTAAAATGCTTCTAAATTTACTTTACATCGGAGAATATAAGTTGACTTTATTCAGAACTCATAGAGGGCAAATAACTATTCAATGAGAATTTTTGGGGTGTCTCAATGGCTAGCTACATCCTAGTGACAGAAAGTTTGAATACTGTATACACATAGCAACGTTTTGGGGACTGTATTTATGATTTATTGTAATAAGTACATTGGAAATTCTATAACCTCTTGTAAGATGTACCCTGCTTTTAAACAATTTTTTTATGAAAAAATGCATCTTTTAAGTTAAGGCATTTTCATTTCATTTAAGGCCATTTTTTCTTGTAAAATGTAAAGCTCATCAAGAGCTTACCTGTTAGATCTAGGCACAGTATTAAAATTTATAGTTAGCATGTTGTTAAACTCTTCTTCACTTTAGGGCCTGGTATTATTATGGTTTGTTAGTGTTAAAGTAATGCTTGTAGTTAGTCTCCATTATGTTAATCCATCACACATATTGAAGATTAACTATGACCTTCACTTTAACTCTTGATAATCATGATAATACTGGGTCCTAAAATGTGGATTAGTTAAACTACATGCTAACCATACATTTAAACACTGAGACTTAGTGTATGTTTTAGGAAAATATTTCCCTTACATTCTTCTTATCATAAATTAGGTGGACAGGTAAATACTATTGGGGAGTAAGTTACGAAGGGTACAGATTGTCATCACTCCCAGTTCACAAGGAGGAGGCTGAAGACAAGGGAAACTCTGACATTGGTGGAATGAGAATGGTACAGGTGAATGTAGAAGGTATGAGTGGCCAAGAGAATGAAGAAGAAACAGCTTGGAATGAATCAGGAAGAAAAAAGAGCCGTGGGGTTGTTGTTGTTAGTGGGAGTGAGTCAGAATGCCTACGCAGACGTTTAGCAAGTCGCTTCACTGTTGTGGAAGCAGCAGGTGCTGGCCACAAGCAGCTTTGTGTTGCATTAGGAGATGCTGATGCTTACTTGCTGACTCGTCCTACAACCTACCGCTGGGATGCTTGTGGTCCACATGCTCTCTTGGCTGCCCTGGGTGGTGGTGTCGTCGACTGCAGGAGGGTTACAAGAGGGGATTCTGACATTCCTCTTCCACCAAGTCATCTGCTAGACTGTGCTGGTCTTACTGAAGCATTCCCTTCTTTACTTGATTTGGAAAGCAGATTTGGATTGAGGTTAGTGATTTCGATAACTAATTCTATATGATTGAGAAAGAAAACATTTTAGTTATACTTTATACCACAACAGATAAACAATGACCGTGACCTAGATTTCAGTGTTGCTCCATCAGCAGGCAAGGAATGATAATTATCATTAGATAGACTCCTCTGATTGTTAAGCAATGCTCTAAAACTTAGGTCACTGTTATCAGTTGTGGTATAAAGTATAAAATTGTTTTCTTGGGCCTCTAGAGAGCCATGTGGGTAATGCATGACTTTGGTGAAAGTGGTTCCGGGTTCAATTTCCATTGGGGACACGCATGTGAAATAACCCTGTCAAAGTACGTAACAACTACTAAAACTCTTTTCTTTCATCTTTTTAATGGATCACCTCTATATTAAGGTCTCCACGATTCACTTACTTATTTACACAATTATTTCTTACACCTAAGTAATATTTATTTATTTAAAGTCACACTGCAATTTGGACTTCCAGTATCTTTGATAGTTACCTCCATATTCTCATATATTGTAGGGAAACAAAAATTTTTAATTTTTAGGTTAGAATATATAACACAAACTAAATATAAAGAATCTTTAAGATAAAAGAAACTACTCTGAAAAGGAAGTTATTCTCAATTGATTAACACTAATGTATTGATTGTATTATTGTTGAGGAGTATGAACATTATAGTGAAAAGACAACTGTCTTTTCATTCAATCTATAAATTATACTAAACTAAGTAGTAATAAGGTATGTATGTAATAATGAAATGATGTCAAATCAAGTCAAATGAAGTAAAAAGACAATGCAGATTTTACTCAAGGGTATAAAACATTCAGAATACAAGGGCTGTATGATAAGTATTTGTGTTAGGCAAGAAACGCATTTTTTTAACTTCTTTTAAATTTATTTCTCAATATAGTCTCCTTTCAACTCAACATATTTAGTCCAGCGATTTTCTAACTTTTTCAAGCCATCCAAAAAATATGATTTGTTGAACTCTGCCAAATAGGCTTCTGTTGTGGCGATGACTTCCTTGTTTGATGTGAATCGCTTTCCCCCAAGCCATTTTTTTCATGTTTGCAAACAAAAAGAAATTGCATGGGGCCAAATCTGGAGTATAGGGTGGATGAGGTAGCAATTCGTACCGTAATTCGACTAGTTTTGCTGTGGCGATTGCAGATGAGTGAGCTGGTACGTTGTCATGATGGAAGAGAAAAAAAAAGTTTTTCCTCAATTCAGCATCAAATCAGTCCAATAAATCAGCATAGTACTGCTCCATGATTGTCCTTCCCTTCTCCAAATAGTCGGTGAAGATGATGCCTCGCGAATCCCAAAAAAACGGTGGACATGACTTTTCCAGACAATGGAACCGTTTTCGCCTTCTTTGGAGCAAGTTCGCCGGGTCAAATCTACTGTTTTGACTGTTTCTGGCGTGTTGTAATAGATCCATGTTTCATCAGCAGTCATGAAACGCCATAGAAACTCTTTCGGATTGCGCTTAAACATGTCCAAACAGTGCTCCAAAGTTGTCATGTGATTTTGTTTTTGCTCCACTGTGAGTAAATGCGGCACCCATCTCGCTGATAGCTTTCTCATGCCCAATTTTTTGTGTAGGATACTTTGTATGTGTTCAATTTGAGATGGTTACAATGTCAGCAATCTCTCTGATCTTCACACAGCGATCTGCTAGCACGCTATCATGGACTTTGTTAACCATATCCTCCATAGTCACCTCAGTCAGACGGCCTGGGTGCTCTTCATCAAAAACGTTTGTTCGGCCACGCTTGAATTCATTAAACCAATATCTGATGTTAGTCATTAAAGGTGCATGGTCCTTATAAACAGCATGCAATTTCACCTTGATTTACTCATACGTCTTTCCATCCAAAAAAAGAAATCGAATCACTGATCGATATTGCTCTCTCTCCATGGTGGCAATCAAACACGAAATTGACTACTTTCAACAGCTATCAAAACAAAATTGCTCAATTAATCTGTCTGAAATTTTGACATATCTAGAGATGGCGTTAAATTATGGCATACACATTTTGTGTCAGTGGTCCTATCAGTCGCTAAACATGGCGACTTATCATACAGCCCTCATAGAGGGATATGCATTAAAATGTTAGAGATGTTTTTGTATATGCATATTTCTGCACGCAGAGATTAAATACTTCTTTCTCTTGTTGTAAGGGAACCACATTTGCATTTTATAAATAATAGCATCTGGTTATAAATCACAGGTTTTGAATTTATAGTGCTTACCCTTCAATTTTCTCTAAGAGTTTGAAAGTATCTTTTCTTTAACCTTATCCCATTTATATTAATTTTACCTCTGTTCTTAAAAATAGTTAATGGTGTCATTCCAAAGCTGGTGGAGCATAGTAAAGTTTAATGCATCCATCTAATGGTGTGAGGATAATTCCATTGATTTATTTCACCTAGAACGTCGCGAGTTCTCTTTAAAACATATAAATGACTCAATGACAATTATAATTAGATAATTCTAATATCTTTCCAGGTATAATGATGGGGACGAAGATTCTAATGGTCAGCCTATTCAAGGAGCTGAAAATCCTGGTGAGGCAAATTCTAGCCCAGCCAAATGGTGCAATAATGGGGGCATAATTGCATACCGCCATCCACGTTTTCTTCTTCAACTTGTGGGAACAATTCGTCAACCTCCAGGTGCAGTCACATCTCCAGTTTGAAGGATCTAGAATGTCTCCAAGAGATCCTTATTCTAATTTATCAACTCCAATACGTTAATGAATAAGATAATGCCTCCTGTAGCTTAAGTGAACATAAATTGAGGATCCTTTCTTGTCTTCCAAAACTAAAAAAATGTGATCACTCAACAAGGATTTGATAAATTTCCATTTATCAAGAGGATGTTCAGATCATCAGAGCATAAGATTAGTTAATGTTTTTTTTTAAATGTTCTCTGCTTCACAAATACCGTTTCTGTGATTAACAGAAAGGAAAGTTCAGCATCCATGGTTACATTGACGAAGTTTTGACTGGAAGACTCTCAATAATGTAAAGCTTAAGCCTGGCATAGGATCATGTATCAATTTTAAAGGTAATTTTTTTATTATTTTAAATCATTCAGAGTAAAGATTTTGCTCATAATTTGATAAATAGGGGTATATATAATTTGGATTTTACATTGAATAACTATTTTCCTTAGAATTTTTAAGATTATAATTGGAAAGGAGAATTTTAATACATTTATAATGTAAAACAACAGATTTGCTCTCATTTTGAAATTTTAGCATTTTGGTGCAATGATGGTCCAAAATATTTCATTTAGTCAACATTGTAATGTCTGCTGTTTACACAGACTGAGGAACAAACAAAGCTTTAAATGATGATAATACATTACAATAAAATCTTAAAATATACCTATTTATGTATAAATTTTACATTTATGTGTAAGATAATAATATAACCGAAGGGTGGTTGATATATGAAAATTTTTATGGTTTACGTTTTCACTCTAGAAAATAGATTTCTATTTAATTTATTTTATTTCAAATCTTTTTATTTCTTGTAAATTATATGCTTCACATGGGATGATTTTGTGCATTTGATAAACAGCATTATAGAAATTAGTCACTTGTCATGTTGCTAGATCTTGTTAATATTTTAAATTTTACTGTTTCCTCATATGTTATTTTGTTTTTAAAATGTTACTAAAACTATATTTATGTTATTGATTTAAAATCCTTGTATATTTATTGTTAACTTAGTGAATGTGGTAAGGGTTTAATTGCCACTTTATCCTTTTAACATTACTATGGATATCCTTAATTTGCCCAAAATATAAATTTAAACCTCCTAATTACTTTCATCAGTGGAGTGTTGTCTTACTACTGCAAAAAAATGTGAAGTTACCAGATTATAATATATGATTGTTCAGTATGAGACATGAATATTTTGTGAGGCTGTTACTGTAAGACATCTTTAATAGAAGCATAAATCTATATAATTTAGTATCAAGATGTCTGTTGTAGGGAGACATGTCTATAAAGTAGCATTTATTTCTCAATGGAATATTAGTTCCGTGAGTGTGTAAGATAGATGTTGACTTATTACTAGTCATTCTGGTACCATTCCATACTGCACCTATGGAAGTTAATTTGAGGTGGAAAATCAAAACTAATTCTAGATAAAGAAAATATTATAAAGAGAGGAAAAGTTGCATCGCCTTTCTTAATTGTGATTCATTGTATTCCTTATTATTCTTAGACATAACATCTGCTTGTATAGTGATATTTTATTGGATTGAGGAAGTTGAGAAATTTTGCCTCCAAACTTGCAACATCCTATTTTGCACAGATGAATGCAAATTATACCTAATGAAAAGGAATTGGGAAATGATTTTTCTAATCAGCAGTTGTTAATTCTTATCATAAGATTCTTATGTTCTAATCTTCACTCAGAAGTTCTTCATTGTGATTGAAATAAGTTAGGTACTTCAAATGAGATAATTTTTTTAACTATGACTTATGTTCCTAGAATTAAGTATTCTTTTTTTCTTTTATGGGCCTCGTCATTTGTGATTTTTAATCTGTTCTGTGGCTAAATGTAAAATTTTTGTTTAAGTATACAATTAAATCCAAGTAAATATCACCCTGAATCTGAAAGGGAAGGATATATACTTGTAGGTTATCATATCCCAAAACACAGATATGCTCATTTCAAACATTTAGGATATTTCAACTGATATGTAATGTCTGATTTTTGCAGGATTTGACTCACCTTTTCTGAATCTTATTTTTAATCATTTTTATCAGGAAATTTCACTGAATTACTTAAACTGGTAGACCCCAACAGTCACATATCATTTTTTCTGAAAAAAGTCTGGTCAATTCTTGCAAAAATCTGACACTGCATACCCATTGAAACACCCTGTATGAAGCACTGTTACTTGCATATCATCATTCAGTCATTTGTTTATGTTTTCAGTTCATATTATTAAATTTTATTATATTTCACTGTCTTGCTAATTTTATTTACATATTTACTCGCAGGACTAGTCTAAATGAACAAAGTAAAATATAGTCGGGAATTTTAAAATTGGTTATGTTTCCTATCCTATTGTAAAAAGAGTTTTCCATTAAGTAATTTTACCAAAGAATATCTTGTTGTACAACATGATTGAAGTAGATACTTAAGTAGCAGAAAATAAAATTGATGTTTCAAAATACAAAGAAAGTAAAACTTAAATGTTTGCTAATGTTGGACTTTTCAGAAACTCATACCAAGTTCAATGTGGATTACCATGGGCTAGCAATTATTTAAAAAAAATATGTGGCAGTAGAATTATAGGAACAAGGGCTACAGCATTTATACATACATTATTAGTTACTAAAATAAAATTCACTTTTCCAAATTGATTGTTGCTTAAATACCCAAAAAGTTAGTCTGTCACTGTGATGGTCATGGGAATAGTATGGTCTCATGTTAATTATTTTCTAAATTTTGATAAGGTTAGTTTACTGCTGATTATAGTAAACAGTAGTATTTTTTTATATTCCACTGAATTTAAGTTAATTTCTTTCTCCCTAAACTTACTCAGTGTATTAATGGAGACCAGTCACCAAAGATATTTTTGATTTCAGATTCTATTAAATTAATCATTAACATCTTCATTTGATATCAATTCAAAAATTATGAAATTATCCTATGAGGCTGAAAATTTTTAGGAGTAAAATATTTGAAAATCTTTTTCATTCATCAGTAATTTTACTAGGTGATTAAAGTTGAAGATAACAAAATTAAAAGTACTAAGTGAAATCTGGCAAATCTTTGNAAGTAAAATAAAGACTTTCATTTCTGAATTACCTGGTTGTATCCCTATTCAGAACTAACAGTAAATAGATAAGAAATGCCAATGAAATGAACAACCACATTGATTCCTGGTCATGAAATACCAGATGAACAAAAGTAATGTTCATCTGTGCAGATAATTAAAGAGCCAAAAGAGGAATGAACCAAGATCTCTCAAACTCACTAGCACATTAACCTCCTTAAGGGTTTCTATATAATCATATCAGTGCAAAAAATACAATGTTTTTATTAAGAATAAAATCTTTACCTGACTTCCAATGAGGAGAAGATAACATAATATGTTGATATGTAAAAATCTGAATACTAATAATTAATTAGACAATACTGCCTTCAGACTTCTTTTGATCTAAACAATCAACCATCCAATGCTGATCAAAGACTGGCTGTTTCCTGTATCTGCTAGACTCATTGCAGAACCTTCACTCATTGCTGAATAGATTTCAAATACAGTATTCATTGGTTACAAGTTACATAGATGACCAATTAGACAGATGTATAAGCATTGTGCATTCTGTGAAGATTTTACAAATGAAAATTTATGTCATTAGACAGAGAAAGAGGGGATGCACTGATGCATACCAAGGAGAAGGGGTCATGTCTTTTCAAGGATGGAGACCACTAGCCTAAAGAAATTTAATAAAAAGCTTTCTGAGAGTTTACACAATATGTTGTAGAATTTCTGGTTCTGTAGAAACTAAAGGACAAAATAATTTCTAATGAATGTATAGGAAACATTCTAAAATTAATAAATAAAAATTTTCATTTGAATTTAAGGGAAACATTTACAATAAATTATCTAGATTCTTAACACTACCCAGAAAAAGGGTAATTTAATTTAAATTCAATAATTTCAAGTGTAACTGTTGCACCATTAACTTGGAGATAATGTTA
This sequence comes from Ladona fulva, assembly GCA_000376725.2. NCBI lineage: Eukaryota > Metazoa > Arthropoda > Insecta > Odonata > Libellulidae > Ladona > Ladona fulva. The sequence continues at coordinate 1,452,593 of KZ308194.1, forward strand.
ATTAATGTACAGATGTAAAGCTGAAAATTTTTAGGAGTAAAATATTTGAAAATCTTTTTCATTCATCAGTAATTTTACTAGGTGATTAAAGTTGAAGATAACAAAATTAAAAGTACTAAGTGAAATCTGGCAAATCTTTGATTTCTTCTTCGTTTTTTTAAGATAGCAGTTATGCTTATTTATTTTACAGTTAACTTCCTTTTTACAAGGAAATGCTGGCAATTTACAGCCAATCCATCCCAAAATAAGACTGCTGCACCATTTTTTCTGTATGTACTGAATGAGCTCTTCCATAGTTACTTGTCTAGTCAATACATCAATCTAACATCTTGAAATATGTCACTCATAACTTGCCAAAGCCCAAATTAATGGAACTCTTTAAAAACTCAATTTTACCCTTTGAAGGATGCATTCCAAATTGTTGTGTTTTTTTATTCCTTTATGAATGCTAAATTTCTCTTCAAATATGTTACTTTACTGTTGTTAACCTATAAACTTTTTTATTTTTGCATTCCAATTAAAATTTAATGCACTGAGTTTAATGCTTTGTCTTCTTATCTCACAATTACTTACTGAAGAACTTATGGACTCCAAACTAAGTTAATTGTCCAAATTGTAATAATTCATCATAGGTTATAATTCAACCATTTTATTGCAGTTACTTAACTGTCTTTTTAAGGTCCATGAAATTACTAATTGCTAAATTTTTCAAAATATTGTTTAAATTTTTTCATTAATCTTTCATGTACATTTCTCTTGTGTCATGAAAGGCAAAATATGACTTGCTGTGCATTATTGAATGAAGGTTCCTAAACTTTGTTTGAAGTAGTTAGCCTCTCTGCATTTTTATTCATTTATGCAAGATAATAGTTTCCTATGTCTGAATTCCATTTCCAGACATGCTTCATGAAAGAACATTGCTATGAATGGTGTTTAAACTTTCTGCTATACAACTTGGTCTTTCATTAACTTCTCTTAATGGATTCAAGGCTGTTCTTTACCAGATACTTTGTTACTCTTATAATTGTTGTTGATTGCAAAACTGGCTTTTTCAGAGTTTATGTTAATAAAGTAATATATCATATAGAATGGATATACTGAAATGTTCTTATTTTGTCATCTCACACCTTTACAAATTATATTGCTAGCTTTTATGGGAGAGAATTCTGATAAATGTAACAGTAGATTATTGATAGAACTAGAAAAGCAATGAATTGCATTTAAATTTATTATAAAGGAAGCATTCTTAATTATTTGATCATTATTTTTTAATTTTTTTATGCTTAATTTGACAAACTGATGTAAATAAAAGCATGAACTTGTACACAATTCAAAGATTCTACAAATCTCTCATCAGATTCCAAGCCATGAGTTTTTATACAAATATATTGTAGAATATTCATTCAAAATAAATTTGTGATACTGTTTTGCCCAATTGCATTTATACTGTGGGAGTAGTTTTCACGATAGGGTATATGAGAGTAATGACTGGAATGATTCCTTGTAAAGTAAGATAAATACAAAAGAGATCTGAGACCAAAGGAAGAAGAGCTTTTCTTTACAGATACATCAATCAAATCTTAAAGGTCATTTTAAG
>KZ308194.1:1454364-1542010 GCA_000376725.2 Ladona fulva
TCATTTATTGTTCCACGCTTCATCAAGATGAGATAGATTGATCATCTATGAGCAGGGCTTCTAGGTAGTCAAGTTGATAGCATTTACTCTGTTGGTGAAAGCAATCCATGGTTTTAATTCCTGTTGATGGCTTATAATTGCAAAATAACCTCAGCTGTCAAAACCTTTCTGAAAATACTACTAATGCTACCTAGAATTGCAAATGGTTTTCATAAGTTTAATTGATTTATAGTATCTTCAAAAGTTAAGTTAAAAAATTCAGAGCTGCCCACTAAAAATATTAACTCATACATTTTTTGCACTTAGTATTTTCGAGCAAGCATTTAGAAAGAATCTAAAACTTAAAATCAATGTTAATCCAGCACAATTAATTTAACAGTATCTCATAATTATTCAAAAACATACAATCAACAAACTCAAAATGTAAAAAAACTGGAATTTTAGGTTAAAATATTTTTAGTCTAGGGGTGGATTTACTCTCAACTTCTACACCAGGAGATGAGTCGATATAATCAATATATAATAACTTTACCAGAGTTTCATCATCAGATTTTAAGAGTTTTTCCTTGAGAAACTAAGAGAGCTATTTTTGTTTGACAAGATGTTATAAAAGCACAAAAACCAATAAGCTATAAACAAGACAATTCTAAAAAATGGGCTTATATAATGCAATAAAACTGCCACGGTCAATACATCAGTCCACTTTTTCCATTCTCAAACACCATCATGTATTGAGCGAAATAGAACACCACAACCATCAAAAGATTTTTGATGGTCACGGTGTTTTACTTTTCCTAATGTTTCTGACATCAGTTATTCAATTTTAGCTTAACAATCATATGAAATCATACATATGTATGACAATTAAATGTTTTCGGAACAATTACCTCTTTTCCCCATTAACAGTTTGTATTTAATAAGAAAATCTCATGAAAATCTTGTTTTCTAAAAAAAATGTTCACACATTCTACTGAAAAAAACAAACTAAAAAAAAGGTTTAATTTAATAGCTCTCCACCCACTGAAGCTATGAAAGATTTTGCATACACCACTATATGGAGGCTGGCAGTAAGAGGATTGATCAAGGAAATGAAAATATTTACCTGAAGGCTTCCTTGTGTCTCCACAGTATTTCATCAGGAATGATTCCTGTTCCATCGAATGATTTTCTTAGTAAATACTTCTCAACCCCATCTTTCGGCTGCCTCAGTTTTGCAGGTAAACTCAGATAGTATTGAGTGAATTGATGATCCAAAAATGGAACTCTCAACTCTAAACTAAGTGGAACCAAAAACAAAAAGTATATGAGTTAGACATATTAATTCAACAGTAAAAACTGCATACAATTTCTTATGATCACTTACTTGTATATATAGCTTTCATTAATATTTCATGCTTTGCATACTCATAATGATTAGGAGACACCCTCACATCATTCCATATCATTTACTAGGTTTATTTCTATGTCTGTTCTCTTAAGAGACTCACCCATAATATCCTTTTAGCTTTTCTTCCTCATTTTAAATCTTAAGCATACAAACCAACAAAGTCAATCTATATACCATTCTTCAACATCCATTCCACCCAAACTTGGAGGACAGCTAAGCAGACCTGCATGAACCTATTCTTTGACTTGCTCCAAATTTCATCATTACCAAAGTAGTCTCCTTCTAGCAGAATTTTTTTCAAAAATAAACTTTCCTTATCATTAATATAAAAAACCATATGCAACAAATCTTCCTATCTTTTCATGGCTCCATTAAAATGGAGCTATGGCTTCACATTAACTAAATCTACCTGCCCCTTATACAACCAGAAGATCTTAAAATTATACTAATCCAAAAATACCACTTAAGAAGCACATACAAGCATCATACCTATGTGCTGCAGTAGTGCGGTCAGCCCTGAGGACATCATACATGTAAAGATCTTGTAATAAACGGTAGCTTTCTTTATGACCTTCCTCAGCTGAAGGAGCATCGCGAAAATAGATATATCCTTGGCCTACCTCATCAGCTCCTTCTCCACTCAAAAGAACAGTAGAATCGGTATTTTCATGAACATATTTTGATATCAAATACATTCCTGCAAATAACAAGATACATCAAAATCATATAAAAGCTTTTTGACAAAATAGTATCTAAATGTATTACTGAAAATTCTTTTATCTTCTAGATAGATTTTATTTTACTATAATGACGGAAAAGATTACCAAGCAAAAAGTTATGATACAAAAATTTTAACATTGTCATAGGCATCACTTCTAAATTAAAACAAATATTCATAATTCAATAATAATTTCGTTGCATTTTCTTATGTAATATGTTCTTATGTATATACAGATGGTCCCCAACTTACAAACATCTGATCTTCCAAAGATACTACCAACATTTTTTAATTGTGCCATTTAAAAATTCCATCAAAATATAACTAGAATTTAATTTCAAACAATCCTAGTAGTGTGCATGAAATTTTAGGCAGCATTGCAATAATTCAAGATACACCTATATCTTATACTCCATTTCTTATCTTAAAGTCTGAGCTATTTCATGTAATTTCAAATATAAAACTGAAAACGACAGTGTCAAACAACACAAAGTATTGGCCAACAAAGTGGATTCAACGAGAGTGTAGCTCGAAACTGCAAGTGTGATGTGGCTTTTTCCAACTCAGAGCTATCTCAGACAGTTTTATCAGTTTGTACTGTTTGGCAAATTATTCTATTTTAAAGAGTTTTTTTGAAGATAAATTTGTATACAGGTTACATTTTAAATACTTTGAGCCATTTCATTCATACAAACTATTTTTTTTCTAAAATGAAAGAAATAGTAACCCAATGACTTAGGCCTAAACCAAACAACTGTTGCACAACACCTTGCAGTAGAAAAATGAATCTCCTGCTAGTTGCTGATTATCCTGTGGCTGAAAATTTTGGTCTGGATAAGGAAAAAGATAGTCTGAGGGTATCTATTCTTACATGCTGTTTCTTTGTGAGTTTATTCAGAATACTTTTGTGATTGTTTTGGATTTTTGTGATCATACAAACCATCATTCAAGATCATACTTTCTATTGCCATTCTGTACTTTTTATTTACTGTCTGAAGGTAGAAAGGTCCCAGAATCCATTCCTGCTGAAGACCCATGTGTGATAAATGGCCTTAGTTGTCAAAGCACTTAAAAAATACCATTACTGCTCAAATTGAGCTTAAACTTCTCATAAAATCCCAACCCCAAAAAGTGGCATTGCCAGCATTGAAAACAGTTTTTTACCTGAAGTAATTCTCTCCAAATTTCAGTGCATCTTTGATGCCAAAGCAGTGGTGCAGGGTTAAATTCTTTTAGATTTCAATGAATAAAATTCTATGATGAATATGCACATCAATAGAAATTTTTAAGTGTTGAAAGGTGTAGAGAAAATATTCCTAGTTATGATGTGACTGACATAATAACTCTCTTGCTTTTTAGTCCTGACAAAACTTTCTTTTCCAAATTCAGCCTCCAAAAACTAGGATGCGTCCTCAACAACAGCAAATGCAGTAAATGAGATGTTACAATATTTATTATGACATATATAATTTTTATACGTGTAATCATATTTAAAAGTTAAAGATAAAGCAAACAATCAATAATGAATAGTGAAATCTCCAGTTCTTCCATATAAACTTTGAAATCAACACCAATCTATCGATGGGTTATATTACCCCTCACAATATATATCTAACTTATGAATAATTCGACATACAAACAGGTGCTTGGAACATAATCAGTTTTTAAGTAGGGGAGTGACTGTAACATATATAATCAATAAAATAAATAACAGTTTAAAATCACAGTAATATTTTGAAAAAAGTTAACCTACTGATATATTAACCTACTAATATACTAAAATATACTAACCTACTGATGCTCTTACAGTAGTTATGTCAGCAGTTTCCAAATGATATAACACATTATCTAATGAATCTTCTATATCTTTTTCTGTGAAGTTCACCTCATGGTGATCCGTTCCTAAAAATTTCGCAACTTTTCTGGCTGCTAGTATATCAGGCCCTTCTCCCATTCCGATGGAAAATGACTGAAAAATATATGAATTCTCTTTAAAATTAACAATATACAATTATTTAGTATCCCCATCATACACAGGGTGATCAGGTTCTTTTAGGACTAGTGTTTTTTTTAACCCTTAGTGGCCACAGGGGTAACTAGTTACCCCTGTAGCCACTAAGGGTTAATTTACCCATGCTGTCATATGTAGGCAATTTATAGCATTTAAGTTTAACCTGTAAATGCCAATGATTTCAAAGTGCTAGCCAGTCAAAGCATGCACTGACATGAATTTTGTTATAAGTCAGGAAAATCAGCTGGAGAAATGCAAAAAAATATTTAAAAAATAAACAACGGTGATTATTTGAGTTGTCTAAGCATACTTCAATGTAATGCTCAATTTCATGATTGTTGCGGAGGAAAAGGACATCAAAGACATCCATGAGAACCAAAGCTTTGAACAAGTCACACAAAAGAAATATGAAGTGACTGAAATCCTTGCACCAGACAGATGAATTTCTTTAAGACTCACATAAAAGATTTACCAAGAAATGCCAAGAAGTACTGTTACTCTAATTTTTACCAAGCATTTGGAAAAATAACAGTTCCGTGAACATTTTGTACAAGTTATTTCTGCCACAAGGTAAAACAAAGAATTCTGATTATAATTTCAGAGCCTTCAAGCACTTGAGGGTAACCATTCTTTGAATCAAAAACAAGGGTTCCTAATTGCTTCTCCTAGAGAATAATACCTCACCCTGCAAATTTAGTTTAAGTTTATAGTTTATATATGGCATTTAGGCAGAAAGAGAATCATAGTCTTTGATAACCCCCATTTCCTGATAAGAATTAAGTTGGAGGAAAGAATACTGCCATGATAAAATCCAGTACATTCAAAAGAAACATACTACAGATTGAAATTGGATTCCAAATAAGGATTGCATTACTGTTTATGAAAACCTAGTAATTTTTCCAGCTCTGAATGGGTCCAGAAGGAAATTATTTTGAACAAAATACTGAAAATAAGAAAATAATTCACAACTTAATTTTTTTATGGACGCAGTAACAGCAGAACCAAGCCACATTGTGCAACTTCTAAAAAATTATGCATTTCATGGATATTGTGGAAAAGTACAAGTTATATTTATTATTTCATTTATAATGGAATTCCACCAAATCTCGCGAGAGAAGATTAATTTTATTCTAAAAAAATCCGAATTGTGAGGGAAAAATCGGGGAATACACATTACTGTTCTCTTACTTGTATTTTATAAGAAAGGCCTTCCTCCTTAGCCAGTTTAACTAATAAAGCAGCCACTAATGAGGAGTCGAGCCCACCAGAAAGAAAACAGCCAATACGGCGGTTAGACATCAACCGTTTTCTTACTGCAGCAGTAAGTAATGTACGTATATTGGCATAGGTATCGCTTGAGCTGAGCTCTACAAACAAATAACAAATTCTGTAAATATTATTAACATAAAAAATAAATAAAAACCTGTATCTGGCACAGGATCAGTACCATGAATAATTGAATAATTTTTATACATCAAATTACCATCATATGGCACCAATGTCTTGTATAAAGGCACATCCCCAATTTTATAATATTTATTTCCATCTGGGTTTCCTACAACTTTTGTTGATCCATCATCTTTTAAATCATATTCCTCGAAGCAACCAGGCTTAACTGGTTCAATCCTCCAGGGAGCACCATTGAAGTTAACTGTTAGATCCATTAGGCCTAGAACAAGCACAAATAAGTTTTTCATAGAGCTGATTCACAGTAATACATTATGCTCAGGAGCATGGCCAAGCAAGTGGTTTTGGTGGTTTAAATCCCCCGTGAGAACAGAGCCAAAAATAAACAAAACCAAGCAACAGATAGCCTGTCTATAGAAAGTCTGGAAATGGATGCACACAAGAAAGGAAGTGGAAGAACCTGCAATAAGACTTGGGAATTCCTAAAACTTTCTCTTTCACAGATTATGAAACACAACTGTGTTTGCTTAAATGTTCTCTTAATTGCTCTTTCAAGCCCTTTAGGATAATTCATGTGGGTTTGAGGGGGTTAATGAAAACCCCAACACATAAGAAGCATTATAAAATATTAGAGGCACAAGTCTATGGTACAAAACCCCTACTAGCTCCATGCCACCCGGTGACTTATCACTTGATCTTCTTATTTTTCGCAACATTCAAAATCCAAATAAAAGCCAATCTTCTACAAATCACACCCTCTGCTGCATTTTGTTGTAGCAGAGAAAATTCATTTTCAAATCTAATCATTTACCAGGAAAAAGTAATTAATCCAAAGAGGAATGAAACTATGAGCCAAGATGCTCTCCATTCCAAGTATTCCACTAATCCATTTGGAGGAACTGAATTCCCAGGGTAACCATTGGGCATTGCTAAGCAGAGGCCTTACTGGACTTTTCCATATGGTACAGACACATCCAGGGCAGACTGGCAAGCATACATTTAAATGGTCAAACAAAGTTACCAAAGCTTACATTCGCTAGATGCATCATCAAAAATATGATCAAACCACCAAATGAGCAACTTGAGAGCATTAGGAATCTGGCAGGTAGAAACATTAAAGTGCAACATGAAAATTTGTTGAATAATAATCTTATTACGGTACACTATCATGAAGCCATACACGACAAAAATATACAAAATATCCAGTCAACAAAGGCGTTTCAGATAACTAAGTAAAATCTTTTACAGAGCTAAATGGAGGAAATGTAACTTCAATAGCTTTCAAATGACATAATGCCTAACTGATTTCACATAAGGGAATTGATCATCAAGGAATAAGATTTTGATGGAAGTCAGAGTAAGATAGAGTAAAATAAAACATTCAGATACCAACCCATTTTAAAACTCAAATAATAGATATTTCTAGCAGAATTTATGTAGATATATTTATCAAATTATCAAAAAACAGATATATTGACCCATATATACTACAAGACTTGACTNCTGAATATCCAAGACGTACAACTTGCAGCTATTAAAACCAATACGTAATCACTCTTTTCAGAGTAAATCTATCATTGTGATGCATACCAACTGATAGAAACGAATGAAGATCTACCAGTCAAGTGTACTCACAAAATTAAATCGAGACTGACTGAGGTTCGAGAAAATGGAAGAGGATATTTTTTCTATTGCAAGAGCACTTATAGATATATGCGCCTGATTTCACCGCATTAAACACGATCTTTAACAAATATTTAATGTTAACAGCACCACGGTAATTCATTTTGCTTCAAGGATAACGGTTTTACGATTACAGTTTAATAATTTTTACTATATATCTTTCATTCATATTTAATCTCATGTATGCTGTTGGCACGGTATCGGTTTATCAGTCTAGCTAAACGTTAGCAACGGGCAACTTAATCTCCGGCGATAAAAAACTTAGTGTGTGCAAATACGTAGATTGTCAAGCACAGCGATACTTCGAACAAGAAGTTTGCCAACTATCGGAGTTTTAATTACGTGCCCCCAGACTTTGTTAATTTATTGAGAGCTTAATACACGACGCATATGAACAATTTTTGCACCAAACTAAAGCTAATTCTAATATTTTCAATCCTTTCAATTGTCATTTCTAATTTAAATTTATAAAAGAACTATTATGATCCATAACAATACCTTGGGCTAGGATTCTAAACTCCCCTAGTCAGGGAGTATGAAAATAAAAATTAACTTAATGTGCTTTCCTTAAAGTGAGCCATTTAAACAACCTGATGTCAAACCTAAGGGATTTGGAAAGCGGAAAGCAGCTAATTATCTCCAAGCTATTGTTAGTAATAATAAGTATTTGCGTAATTAACTAATAAGCATTTTCAATAAGCTACAGTGGTAGCTTGAGATACAATTGCCCTAACATACAGTGCCTAAAAGCCAGTTGTCGTAGCAAGCCACCACCCAGATTAGCAAGTCTTGCATGTTCAATTCACGGGTTAACCTTGTCACAGAGGCTTTTCTGTCATGTTCTTTTAATTTTGTGTTTTATGGTACATAAAGGTATTTAGCTAAAATTGATTTGAGATGCAAGAATTTTGACTTACTAGCTCGGTCGCAGAATGAATTAAACTCGTATCTCAAGGTACCACTGTATATGGCTTCCAGTTCTCAAATTTTGGGCATTTACATAAACACTCATGCACTTTTCTGAAATGAATTCATTACATTTCTGAATACTACAATGTTAAGGTTACATTAAAAAGCAACACTATGTGCCCACTATGCATGGAAATACACCACAGTCGTTCCATTACAGAGAATGCAAAATTTCTTTTTATCCTATGCAGACAGGATTTAGGCAATACTGAATGTGCATCGAAATTTAGTTTTTTTGTAATTTCACATAACTTCACATTAGTAGTAGTTTAGAAATACAAACTGTTTCAAATATTACCTTTAGCCTCAGAGCACACTCCTAGCACAGATCCATCAATTCCACCACGAAGGCGAAATACAGGACGAACTCCAAATGCATCGCGAGCTACGAAAACTTTCCTTTGCTTCATATCAATTAGACAGAAACCAAAAACACCGTCAAGACGACCAACACACTCCTTAAAGTTGGTCAGACCATCTTCTCCTTTCTTGGATTTTTTTGTTGGAGGCATGTCTCCAGATCCCTCACTTTTCTCACAAAATTTAGCATAGAGGTGGATAATGGCTTCCACATCACAGTTGGTTTCATATTCAAAATCGAATTCTTTTCTCAACTAGAAGAGGAATGTTAAAGTTGATTATTTTCAAAATGAGTTTGAATGTAAGTTCTACAAACAGCTCATATTACCTAAAATCGATATTATAAGTCAAAATTCAAATTTTATATTTATGAATTCATCAACTCCCTGGATAATATTTTAATGGTGAATTCATGACTTATTTCAATCTTAACATTTACTTTGCTGATAATGGTTAGGAGATTATTTTCAATAATCATAAACTTAATATTTTACCCTCTTGCAGTTGTAAATTTCTCCATTGCAGAGAAGAGTTAGGTGTGGGTACTTGTGAAGCTTCATAGGTTGCATTCCATATATGGTGTCAACAATTATAAGGCGATGGAACCCAAGGCAACTTCTCTGCAAGAACACAATAAACATGGGAAGGAATTAGTTTATGGAAGACCATTACAAGAGTTAATTATTTCTCTTGTTCATATGGCTAACAGAAGAGATTTATGGTAAAATAAGATACAGTCTTGTGGTAAATAAGATAAGTTCCAATTAACAGAGGCTCCATATTATCCAAGGTACACACTGTGTGCTTTGCCTTTTTACTTCAACACATATGAACTGGCACAATACTTAAACTACTTTCACTGTAACAGCACCATGACAGTTCAGCATAGTCATAATGATTTGGAGATAATCAAAGAAAGGAAGTGAGTGGAACTGCATCTGGGCAATTGATGTACAAATTGTGAAGGAAAAAAGAAATATTTAATTTCAAAAAGTTTTTAAAGTGATTTTTATTATTAATAAATGCTGTATGATGGGAAGGCATGAAAATAGTGTTTATTTCATAATTTAAGCATACAAGACAACCCTTCCATATTATCTCAGGTGGCCTGGTCCACATTCACTCAGATCGAGACTCTATTGTGTTGGTCTTTTTAGGTACACTATTTAACATCTACATGAGAAATGCCACATTGCCAGGATTCATTCAGTGTTTATTTTCCAAAATATTGTTTGATCTATTAATAATTGGGAAATTTCTTAGCTCTGTGATTTAATGCACAGCCCTTAAATCTAAATTCTCTTTTGTAAAACACACCCTTAATATAATATTAATAATCAAAACAAAGAATGCCTCTGATTACTTTATTTTAAATGCAAAACATTATACAGCTGTTGATACCGAATACACCAATGTTTTAGTATCTAATAAAAATTCATATCCATACCATTTGGAAAGTTTATGATATAACACAGAAGAACATAGTGATAATCACTCACCACAATACCAGATTGATATTGAGTGAACTTACTACCCCTCGGCTTTTATTCAATATTTTGATAATTATGGTTAAAATTGAGCGGAAGTTACCAGTGAAATAATACTTCAGTGATTTGGTAACGTTTTATTATATTTTACCAATATGACGAAATTGAGAATAATTGTTTGAATTCGGGACACTTTCCGAGACTAATCACTATACGGGACATAACATCGCAATCAAGGGCTGTCGTGCCTCTAGCGGTACTAGTGATTACGAGGAGGATTCTATCCTGGGAAAAACCTTGCTTTAAGAAATTTGGCTGATAAGTCCTTAACACTATCAGAGTGACAAAAGATGTTTCTATTGAGGTCCAAATTACGTCCGTTCAAAAACTCATAAAAGAAAAAAAAACAGAAAATGAATGAGGTCCCAAATTTTAACTCTCATTCAGTGAATTAAATTCTCTCCGAAATGTATTATCTCCTTTGCACCGCTCAAATGTTATAAGAATGAATATTTCAAATTATCAAACTTTTATCTATCGCTTTTAAGGCCGGAGAGATCTTTACTCGGCGCATAGATCCAATCCTAGGGAAAAGAAAAATGGATTTCCCCGAGATACGAGTTCAAAATTTGAAATAAAGCGTCTGAGGATTATTTTTACGGCAATAGTGTTAAATTTAGAAATTGTTGCTGTTTTGAGGAGCCATCATTTGCGAATATAAAAAAATATACGAGATTGTACTGAATATCCAAGACGTACAACTTGCAGCTATTAAAACCAATACGTAATCACTCTTTTCAGAGTAAATCTATCATTGTGATGCATACCAACTGATAGAAACGAATGAAGATCTACCAGTCAAGTGTACTCACAAAATTAAATCGAGACTGACTGAGGTTCGAGAAAATGGAAGAGGATATTTTTTCTATTGCAAGAGCACTTATAGATATATGCGCCTGATTTCACCGCATTAAACACGATCTTTAACAAATATTTAATGTTAACAGCACCACGGTAATTCATTTTGCTTCAAGGATAACGGTTTTACGATTACAGTTTAATAATTTTTACTATATATCTTTCATTCATATTTAATCTCATGTATGCTGTTGGCACGGTATCGGTTTATCAGTCTAGCTAAACGTTAGCAACGGGCAACTTAATCTCCGGCGATAAAAAACTTAGCGTGTGCAAATACGTAGATTGTCAAGCACAGCGATACTTCGAACAAGAAGTTTGCCAACTATCGGAGTTTTAATTACGTGCCCCCAGACTTTGTTAATTTATTGAGAGCTTAATACACGACGCATATGAACAATTTTTGCACCAAACTAAACCTAATTCTGTATTCTCTTTGCGCAATTTTTGTTGCTGGCGTAGACAAAGAACTAAATTTACCGTGAAGAAACATTTAAACCAAGGTACCCAAAAACGGCAATTTTTCAAGTCGCTGCTTTTTGGCGATGTATAAAAATTCAATTGCAAGGAAATAGCAAATCAACGCAATTTCATCCTGAATTGCATGAGGGCGATCTCAGTCTGATGAACTTTTTTAAAGTTCCGAATATGTATCATATTGTTGTAAATCGGCGTAAAAGTTTAAAATCTATCTAGTCCTAGAGTTCTGGTTTTAGGAAAAATTGATTGCACAGTCGTATTCCCAAAACTATTTTGCAAAAGGAGACTGAAGATCAAAGAGCCATCATCCTTATCATAGCTAAATTGAAAGAATTATTTCAGAATAGAAACTGTAAGCCAGGTATCTAGGACAGCGAAATTTTTAATCTGCTAGGAACCTGAATGAGAAATTTCATGCCACCTAACAACCGAAGAACTGGATAGCAATAAGGCAATGTAAATTTTTTCAGTCCTAGATGTATTCGGAAGATTTCCCCGCACCAACAGCTGGCGACGGAATATTTCATGGATGAGGAAGCTTCGTGAGGGAAAGTTTTCGCGTGCATGAAAAATACAGACATCGACTGTAGAAGAGGAACAATTTAACTGTCTGGAAATTTAACTGGGTGGAAAGATCATATGACCGGTTTCCCAGTTATAATCGTAATTTCGTCCTATCAGAGAGAAAATTTGTTCATGAATACTGTTAATTATCAGATATTCTTCAAGAGCAGGGCCCAATTCATAAGAATAGCAAAAGAAAAAATAGTAATAATAATAATAATATGTCTTTATTTAAGGGCGAGATTAAGACATGTTAGTCTCTTCTTACATCTAACCCTTAGTCATTACAGATAGAATGAAAGAGGTATTGGGATTTGAACTAAAGAAAAGCAATAAAAGAAGGAACTATCATGTGGGTTTGAAAAATCCTAAGTCTACACTTAGGAAAAATTTTAAATCCTGCAGGAAAACACCCACGTGAAGGGGGCCGTGATAAACTTGCGGAACCTACTGACAGTAGAAACTAAATTTAAAAGAAGAGGGGAAAATAAGTAAATGGAAAGTGCCAGAAACATACCTGGGAAAAATAGATATTGATAATTGATACAAATTATTCGGAAAATAACAGGTGTTGGATTTGAAATATTAGGAAGTAGGCAGTAAATAGAATTAAACAGAATAATAAAAGGAATAAGAAAATATTGGAATAATAATGTCATGAATAATGTACTGCAAAAACGAATACAAAAAATTACGTAAATGTTTCAAATTAATACACCAGCGGTAACGTCAACTTCTCAATGAAAATTAATAAAGCAAAAGTAATAGCACAATCAACGTAAAATTACAGTAAATTTACTGTAAAGTTTGAAAAATACAAAAACTTGATTCTGCTTGATTAAAAAATCGCCTCAGGAGTAAAGAAGGAACCTGAGGAGCTGCTGAGGCCGAAAACTTATGGCGAGAATGACGAACTTTCTCACAAATCAAAATTCCGCAACAAAGTGTCTATTATAGTCACTCTTATGGATTAATTGGAAAAAATATGAAACTAAATAATCCAACATTTTCTCAGCGTTAATCAAGTTTGCTAGGTTCTAAGCTTATATAAAGAAGCGTTTTCAAGACATTTAGGGTGAGATATCCCGTTTATTCTAAGAGTTTCATACCACAATAATTGATATTTTCTGCGCTGATTTTCATAAGTTAACACTAATAATTGAATGAGACAAATGATGTATTTATGAAGTAATTTTAAACTACCAAAAATAAATATTTAGCGATAGGTTAAGAATCAATGGTTTAGAAAAGTGAGACCCACCAACCATCGAGAGGAGTAAGCGTGGAAGGGGCGGGTGAAAGTTTGAAGCCGATGAGGTTAGTCCGGGTCCAAGAAAATAAAAAAATTTACGGAACGCGAAGCAACGGCGTTGCGACGCCTTCGCTTTGCTAGATTTACATTAAAAAATCCAACCCAAGCAAAAATAATGAAATTTCAGTCGGATTGAGAGAAGATTGTCAAGTAAAATATCTTAGGAATGAAACAAAAAAAATCGAATGTTCAACACTTCACGGATAAGGTATTCTCATAGGAGAGGAAAAATTCAATCGTGGTTTTTATTCGAAAGTTTATATCTGCGATAATCTTTTACATAAGGTAAGTAAAATTTTCCCAAAAATTTCTCTTTCTCGTAGATAAAAAGTTTAAAAATGTATAAAACATACTTCCAATTGAACTCAGCCAGAATAATTTAAGAGTCGAATTTAGCATTTCCCTTAAATTATGCTGATCATTACACTACTCATCCTAATTAAGGTATTGATTTGCCAAAACAGTTTCATCAGCATCAAAACATGGTCACATTAACGAAAAATTTGGACTGGGGGGAACTCTCCACTATGTAATGAGAAATTTAAAGGGAAGCAGTAAAGAGGCGAAGGAATTAGGGTACAAAACAATTGTGAGGCCGATTTTAGAGTATGCAACTAATGTCTGGGATCCGCACGACAAATTAAATACAAGTAAACTTGAAAAAATTCAAAGAAAGGCAGCCAGATATGTATTGGGCAGGCACAAGAAGACGGACAGTGTTAAGGAAATGCTAGGAATCCTCGGCTGGGAGACTTTAGAAAAAAGGAGAAAAGTTACAAGATTGGTAGGCGTATTTCAGATTAGAAAAAGCGGTGATACTTGGGAAGAACTGAAGAGCAGAATGGAAACACCAAGCTACATAGGGAAAGGTGATCACGAACTTAAATTAAAATTAAGGAAGCAAAGGACGAATGCAGCGAAATTTTCATTCATCAATAGAGGAATAAAAGAATGGAATAAGTTACCTGAAGGAGTGCTGAAACCCTTACCGAAAACTATTAAAGAATTTAAAAATAGATGTAAAAATTTAACAGTTGTATAATTATTTTGTATATATGCATGGGAATTGCTTGTGTTTTAGTCGACCATTTATTGGATGGGAATGGTTTATGTAAAATTGTGGTAAGGTACATACTTTAAAGGGATTGTAACTTGTATGATTTTGTATCTCACTGAAATATGATGTTGTATCTGGTTATAATTTGTGAAATGGTAGTAAGTCTGGATGGGAATATGATTTTTATTATATGATTTTTTAGTGAAATAGTAGTTTAACTTGTATATTGTTACCACCGGACTAGTTGTCCATTTGTAACATTTGTACTTATAATAATAATAATAAAAACGTTTTCAATCTTCACAACCCACACTTAAACGAGTGCGCCACGTTGACTTTGTTCAAGTAGTAGTAGCAGCATTGTTAAAAGTGCTTCGACAGCTGAGGTTATGTCGCACGTAGGCCCCCACCGGGAATCGAACCCGGGACCGCTTTCACAGAAATTGAATGCGTTGCCCACTTGGCTAACCGGGAGCCGGAGTGTGATTCTTAAGATAGAAAATTCAACCGAAAAGTGGTCGATTAAAGAAAATCCCACTAAAGCAGATTTTCCAACGGAAAACTTTAGAATTTCCTATACAGAAAAGGGGTAAATCCAGATTCGTTGCATTTTTTCTTTCTTTATTTCAAAAAAATTATGCCATACTTACTTAGAATACATAAAATTGTCGCCATCGTTTAAATTGAGATCCTTAAGGTAATTACCTCTGACAAATGATGAATTGCTGCGGAAAACGATTCGCTTATGCAACTGAATTGTCCTTAAGACCCTTAAGAACATCAATACTTAAATCTTGCCGGCTGGGATGACGCAATACCAACATAAGGTGTCTAACGCAAGATTCGATACAAAACAACGAGAAATGGGATAGTTGAGGTAGAGTTGGGGCAGGACAACATTTGACCTGGGATATCTCGTAAAATGTATCTCATTTTTTAAAACAATGTTGGATATTTAAGGGTATCTATTGTAGCATGTCTTAAGCTCATATTCACAGGAAGTCGGGTAGATTATTATGTATTTGTCATTTCATAAATGATCATTTTGCGCCTCGCTGAAAAGTTGATTCAAAAGTTTATGAACAAAAGAGTTGTAATTTGAATACTTACATGAAACTTATGGTCTGATTCCATTCTCCAAGCATCCGGACCCCTATGCCTAATTTTTATAAAGGTGCTATTGCATGGTACAGAGGAGTCGACTCCAAATAGTGCCCAAATGCCACACATATTGTATTCTGCAATAAATTTGATTGATATGCTATTAAAATTAAATTTACTTCTATATTTAATTCGATGGAACGATCTTAAACAGTTTCATACCTTATGTCGCGCGCTGGCTTCAGACCGGCTCCGGCTAACGCACTGAAAAAGCTGGAAAACGTGCTACGAATAACTTACCCGAAAGCTCGTGATAAGAGCATAACGAAATGGGAACGAGTTTTCCGCTTACGTTTTACTTTGGAATACCTGCGCCAGCAACTTAAGAAGGAATAGCACCATCTTGCATTTTATAATCGATTTCAAAACGTACGTCGGCTGATGTAACACCACAATAACTTACCTCACAGAGAATATAGTGAGTGGTATTGACATTTGTCTTTGAGTAAAATAACAGTCACTACTTCACTTATTTATAACTTAGTAGCAGAAGTGAGAGATAGTTGCTATTTGCATAAAATATTTCCAGCAAGATTATTTTCGTTCAGAACAGAAGTTGTGTTCGTTGTGTTCACCTTTTGTGTAAAGTATTGGAATATTGATCATAAGACTACATTTACAGTCTTAAATTATGGTGTAACTTAAGCGCCACAATAAAATAAATTATGTCAAGTTTGTGTTTCTTCTCAGTAAATATCTTGAGTAATGGTAAGTAGTCTTGCCATTATCACTTGTTACGATTGTTCAACAATATTATTTGAGTACTTGACTTTCCAAACCTAAAGTAATTAAAGGAAACATGTATTAATCTGGAACTCGAGCATCATTACAATGGTACTTACGAATGAATTATAAGCATGAATGCAAAAACCATCGAACGTAATATAAGTTAATATTCATTGCGCATCTCCGATCACACTGTTATAACTTCATTTTTATGGAGCTGCTAAACATTTTATGCATTGAACATCCAAACATGATACATAATACAATACATAAGCCTACTAACCTAGGTTATTCCTGATCAGAAATAACCTAGATTAGTAGGCTTATGTATTTAAGCTGCTAGGTCATACAAATTCCTTGTCACTCGTAAACGTTTTCAAACAAACTTAAAATTTTTACTATAATTAAGATTACCATACGGCGAAACTGAGAATAGAGTTTTACTGAGTACTCCCACAATTCTTTACGTTTGAGTATATGGTTTAAATATTAATCATAATTAACTGGTTCGTATCTTGACATTTTCAATAACACTAATGAAAATTTCCTTTGAACTCTACTGCCATGCCATTTATGTTCTAGCAAAATTTCATGAAGTGGTGGTTTCTAAAATAATTGCTTAACCAAATTAATTCTATATTTACAGCATATTCTTTGATATCAAGGTGAAATATCTAATAATGATTCAGGTAAATATTTACCATGATTCATCATAAATGAAAGTTAGATTTTTTTCTGATCTACTGAGATTCACCAATATAAATTGCTAGATTTCATAATGTAATGATAATTCATTATGTATTGTAATCATATTATTTCCCATTTAAAAATGCATATTCTTGGCCTTAAGTAATTTTATCATGAAACTTTACTAAATTTTTCATTCCTCTATCACCGATGATGAGTTTAATAAAGTAGTGTTTGATAGTGGATTCTTTCCCATAAAATATTTGTGCTTAGTAGGGTTATATTTACCTTAACAAAAAAGTGAACCTTACGAAGAAAACCTTTCAGAAATCATTGTACATGGTTTAATATAAAATGCTCATAGAATAGTCAGTTTCTTTTAACTCTTCCAGTTGCTAGGTAGAAAAGTTAAGTTATTAACCATCATAACTGTAACTATATATCGTGAATTGTGATTTGAATCAAGTGGATTTATGACTTAAATACATCATGTTTATTAGTCTTTAAGGCACATCTTTGAAATCAGCTGACAGCTTTATAAATTATGAATAGATACAAAACTAAGTAGCACCATACCCTTCATTAAGAGGATTGTTAATATTCTAGATTTATGTGATGGTGCTGTGAATATTAGAACTCCCAGTTATATTTATAAGGTGAATTTGAAATACAATACATAAAATGAGGAAATGTTAAATGATGAGACTGCAATTTTTCAGCTAATAGTTTGTTCTATTGTGTCATTTCACCTTTGCATCTCTCTATACTGTTATGTCTACAAAAAGAAAAGAAACAAATGTTATGAATTTTGTTACTAAAGTAAATCCTAATCTTTGAGTATATGAATATCAGTATAATTTCAAACATCCCAATGTGACATAATTGATTTTACACACTGAAAAGACCACATTCAAATGAAAATAGCTACTTACATGTCTAAGAAGTTTTTCTTTTTCTTTCAATTCTGCCTCATTCACTTGAGATTCCACAGTTTTTGGAAGAAAGGAACGCATAAATGGAGCAATCACATTTGGGTCAACCTTCCTCAGATCTTGACCTCCAGTAAAATAACTAGCAATGACTCCAGCTATCATTGTAGTGAAGCACCCAAATGCAGCATAATACATGTATGACAGCCGAAAAAGAGCAAATACCTCCCCATTTTCATCTGAAACAGTACTTTTGGTAAACAGAAGTATGTATGAGGAGAAAAGTTCTTTGCGCAAAATAAACATGCTACAATATGTAATATATTTACAGTCCAACTTGGATAAGCAAGGAATGAAAAAAATTTCCTGTTTATCCAAGTTGGATAAGCAGGAAATTCAGGGAGGTTAATTACGAGGTTCAGTTATTCTTTCACCAAAGACCTCTAAGAGAGAAAGTACAAACCTCCCAGAGAGTCTCTTTTTCACATCAAATGAGATATCATTAAGTGAGACTGCCTTGCCTTAAGCAAGTGTATCTTCTAGATTACCTTTTAATGCAACACATTGTATGTGCCTCAACAAATCACTCAAAGGCTTTACTGTTTGTCTAAAAAGGTTTGTACTATGGTCTATGAAATTTAACTTGCTGAGGAAGTGGAGCAAGAAAAATGACTTAGGGTGTGTGGAGGGAGATCAACCAAAGATGAGAAGATTAAAGTGAGATCTGTAAACTTGGAGATGCTCCCCTGGGGATTGATATCAATATAGTAAGAAAGTATATCCAACATAGAGTTGAGAGACAAAATTCTCATGGAGCTATAGGGAGATAATGAGCATCTCTGAGTTCTTCAGGCACTAAAACTTCAGTAATTTAGAGTCCTATTACCCAGAAAATGATTACAGAACAAAATTTTAGTGAGGCATTTGATTCGTACATTTTCCTCAGCAACTTGACCAGAAAGAGTGGTTCCAGAGAATAGTAACAGCCTTAAAAAATTTTAATGTCTCCCTATCGTGAAAGAGGAATTTATATTGGAGGTTAGTCATTTTGATTGAAATGATCCGTTATGGTCTACTTACTCATTAAGTTCTTCAAGTACTGAGGAGTTTGAACTACTTGAGAAAGTGATGTTTGCAGCTGCAAGGTAATGAGCTGGGCATCCATCCACAGAAAGAGGCAGTGGAGGATGAGTGATACGTCCAAGAAATATATAAATCTGTGCTCCAAAAACCACTATTCCGCTTGAAATTATTCCAAATATGCCTCCCATAAATGTGCCCTGCAACATATGTCTGGTCATAGATGTCAAGTATATTCAAATATGCAAGCATTTCGGTCATTTTTCTGAAAATATGGGTGTAGAATTACATGTCAAATGGAAGTGACAAAGGACCCAACCTTTGTATCTTGAAAAAATAAGTAAATAACTTTATTTGCAACTAGTTTCATCCTCATATAATCATTCTACAGCTTCTTTGTAAGGAATGCCTGAAGATATCTACATGTAGGAAAAATAGTTGCCAGTAAAAATATTCACTCTGAAGGTTGTCTCTTCTGCCATTTAATGGCACTTTTACTCAAAGTTGAACTTGCTCATATTAAATATAGGAACCATTAAGATCCTTCCACCAAAATAAAATGTATAAAAGCTAGAAGAAGTTCCCAAATTATGCATAACATTTTCTTTTTTGTCTTTAGTTTTGAGGGAAAATTCTTTATGAAAACTCTGAGAAGCAGTTGCTTACCTTTGAATTAGCCCACGGGTACAGAATTCCAAGATTAAAAATTCCAAATATTGGACCTGAGGTCATTGACAGCAAACTCATTGCAATCTGGAAAAATAAATGTTATTAGTTTTCTTTAAGTGAGAAATTTCAATTGACTCTAACTTATATTTACCTGTAATAAGGCACCCAACTGAGCTACAACAAATGTCATTGCAAGACACAGTGCTCCATAAAAGAAAGCAATGATTTTCAGAATCCCGGCAGATGTTGTCTCAGAAAATTTCAGGTTTGGAAAAATTACTCCTTTAACAAAATCTTCATATGTGGTGGCTGCCAAGGAATTGAGACCAGTGGAAACAGAGCTGAAACATAATCATAAGCTATAAATTTTCAAGGGCTAAGAATAACTAAACACCAAATTACAGATGAACAATAATATCCCATAAAACAATACTTCTTTGTGTTATATTAAGCTAAAATTTTCAAAAATAAAATGAATTACTCAAAATAGTATTCTTGAAATGTACAGACTTCAATGTTAGTTTGCATCAGTTAAAATTCTAATAACGATCTCACCCAAATAAGGACTTTTGAGAATGTCGAAAGTATTTTTATTGAATCACCTTAAAGCAGCACTAAATATACCAGCGACAAAAAGTCCTGGCATGCCAGGGAGGTGGCCAGAAGTCTCCATTACAAGGAATGGCAGCAACTGATCTGGACTAGTTATTAACTGAAAAAAGTAAAATTCAATAGATCATGTTACCAGGAAAATTAAAGAAATTGTCACTTTCATAATCATTCATCACATATGTATCATCACAGTGATAATTTAACTTATCATATACATGGGTAATTTTTTCTTAGATAGGATGGATTGGAATAAATTATATTATCTTACAAGAAATTTTCCTTCTGATCAATAATATCCATCAAACATTTCTAATGCTCAGATTATACTTCCAAATGAATTATCATAATTGCGGTATTCTAGAAGTAGAAAGGGCTGAATATCACACTCAGAGGCACACACCTTAATGTGCAAAATAAATACCCTATCCATTTGCTCACTCTGACCTGATAGTAAATATATGAACATCAGGAAAAGATGTTGAACATCACTAATGATCTGCCAATGGCCAAAATGTCAGATTTGTTCCACAATTATTCCATGGTATTATACACTGGTTTATAATATCCCTATGGTCATTTTAACGGTTTCATTGAAATTCTGTAATGATTCTATCACGGAAGAAATCTAAATTGGAAGAAAGAAATACAACGGCATATCAAAAAGTAAGGTAACAAGAGCTCTCATGGATATAATTTATTCTGCAGCCTTGTGAAATGATACACAGTATAAGGCACTAGAACACACTACTTCTTGGCATATTCACATTACTTGTCCAAACATATGTTCTACCAGTAGTCCAAAGTATCAATGCCAGGATTGAAGAAATCAGGGTTTAGACTGATGAAGAATGTGAAGCCACATCCAGATGGCATTCTCAACTTCCTCATCAGCTTCCAATTACCTCTCAACCAAATGCTTCTTCAGTGGCCCTTAAAAATGAAAGTCACTGAGAGGCAATACCTACCAAGACAGATCAAGTACCACCCATGATTTGTTACACCACTTTGGGTGGGACATTCTCAACCACCCTTCCCAATGTCAAGACCTTGCAGAGACTTACATCTCTTTGGGCCACTGAAGAAGCACATACATGGTAGGCAATTTGGAAGTTATAAGGAAGTTTAAACTTCCATTCAGATTTGTCTTCAAAATCTTGTCCCCAATTTCTTCAATACCTTGGTCAACCAAAGGAATACATTTTTGGACTAACAGGGTGACTACATTGAGAAGTTCTGTATGATATTGCTCTGCAATGAGGATCATTTCATGAGGTTGTGGAATACATTGTGTCTGTGAGAGCTCTTGTTACCTTACTCTCTGATCCAGTCATGTCCTTACCTTTGCTTTAATTGGGTCACAAACATGGTACATTGCATAAGCTATGAGGCCCAGGTAATTTAGAATATTCACCAAAATAAATGCTCCCACTATGTAGATCATTATTGCCCTGTAAAAAGAGGATGATATATCCTCAGTAAATGTGCTGTACTATGATATGTAACACACAACTAAAGGTGGCAACAAGTTAAAATATAACACTTTCTTAATAAGAAGATTATAAGATATTTTTAAATCAAAATAAATAATATATTTCGATTTTTACTGTCACCAATTCGTACCAACTGGCCTTTCTTACAGATGGTAGGGAAACATATCTCTGAATCATTGCCTGATGACTGGACACTCCTGATAGACAGTACAAATACCCTCCAAATACCGTTGTCCAAAATGTGTGACGGAGTGTTGGATTAGGATCCATGCTAAAGTAAAGTAAATCCATGCTAAGTAAAGTATTTTCCTGTATCAGTAATAATTCAGATACTGTAGCAAAATTCAAAGCTATAAAAGCAATCTATTAAATAACACGTTAGAATATCAGGTTGCTCACTAACTTAAAAATTTCAAAGCGATTTCCAGCAGCACTGCGTTCCCATACCACGTCAAATCCTCCTACATCCATTGTGCCTTTAATTGCAATAAATGTCATTGCTATGTAAACAATAATCATCTGGAGAGTGTCTGACCACACAACTGCTTTCAGGCCTCCCTTAAAAATCAAAATTGTGTATTATTATTAAATCTATGCTGGTGATAACAATTTATAAAACTATTCATAACAATCAACACAAACTGAATGATATGAAAGACATTTTCCTCATTACATCATTAGATGTTAGCAACTTGAAGTTTGCTGTTTAAAAATTAAAGTTTGATGATCATGTTTAATGATGCCCAAAAAGATTATACACATACTTCAATTTTAATTATCTTTCCTTCATTCATTATGAAGCTTCATTTACAATATATATTTGGAGGTAGGAGATGTGTTGGAACATATCTTTTGATGATTATCTCCTTCCTCTATCATCAATTTGCAGAGCAGTATAAACAGATGATATAGAAAAAATATTCTTGTAATCTAAACTCTTATGCGGGAGAATTAAAAGGTATTTTGTGAAAAGTAATTTTCCTTAAAAAAAGTGGTTTGTAGCACTTACACATTCATTATTCTTCAATCATTTCCTCACTAAGTTTCCTTCAATTTTTTTCACCTTTTAACTTTATTCTTGGTAATGAGTTTTCTCTTTATAATCAATATATGTTAAGCACTACCACTGCACATTTCTTCCATAAAAAAAATTTCATGTGGATAGGGATATCAGTTTATATTAAAAAACAACTTCCACCAAAGCAAGTTCTGGAAAAATATTTCTTGCCAACATTTCAATGACTAATTTCTATCATCTACAGGGCTGAGGTATCATGAAAAGTTTGTGTTGTGTACACATTACCTAACAGCAAAAGTCATCTTTGTTAATGGTAAATTACTAACCAAAGCCTTCCTTGATATTATGCATAAAATACGCCAGGAGAGCTTAAAAACTTCATCAATTTAAATTATTACCTATGTCATTTCAATTTAATTGTGAGAAACCTTTAATCAGCAAACATTTTAGGAAAACTTTCCCCCATGCAGTACTTACCACCACAGTGTAGAACATACAAACAATGCATACTATGGGAGTGATAACTGAAACACTTATGCCAGTAACTTGATTAAAAACCAAGGCTGGAGAGTAGAGAACAATAGGCATGATGAATAACTGCGAAAAGAGACAAAGTATTAACACTGGCAAAGATTTTGAAACAAATTAAACCCAGTTTTTAAGAATAATAATGAAATTTATAGTATTCAGTATTCTGCCTTAGTGTGAATTACATGTGATATTGAATCAGTTTAGATGTCAGTGGCAATATGCAAGTTTGACTGTAACTGTTTCACTGAATACTAAAAATATTATATAATTGATATAAAACTGTAAAGTTTTGAACTTACAGAATTCAGGAAAAATAAGAATGATCCCATAAGTCTTATTTTCTGGTCAAATCTTTTTTCGAGATACTGAAAAAAACAGAGAAATACAATAAAAATTTTACTGTAATTATGAGATGAGAAAAGAATAAAACATTCACAATTTGAGAAATGAATGACATTGGTATTTTTCTTAGCTAAAATCATTGCCATTACAAGGTTTAGCTAATTTAACATGTTTGCATTTTAAGTTTCATCACTTATGGTACAAAACATGCAAGTTCAAGTTATCCAGAGTCCATGAGCCATTGTTTAAATCCATTAAAGTTTGTACCAATCTTTCTTTAAATTACAAAGGCAAGTATTTGATTTTTACATAATTATGTAAGTACCATTTTCCTTCAGTGTAAAGCAGAAGAAGGATATGGAACACCATGGTTCTTGGATATTTATTAAACATATACGTATCAGTGTAAAAGAATTAATCATTTTATTTTTCTTACAAATTCAGCATACATTTTCCAAACCCAATATTTTGCATTAATAAACCTTCCCACAGAATTGCCAACAAGATAAACATAAGATACATAAGGCCTGATATTATAGTGTATACTTAAAATGGACTTTGACTAAAGTTCACTTAAAGGCCTGGTATTATAATCTTTTGTTAGAGTTAAAATGAAGTAGTAAATCTTCTATATGTATGATTAATTAGCATGGAAAAGCACAATAATCTTCACTTTAACTCTAAAATAACAATGTAATAATGGGCTCTAAAGTGAACTTTAGTTAAAGTCCATTTTAAGTATATATCATATGGTAATACTGGGCCTATACCTGAATCCACACCACCAAATTTAATACATAGGTAATGTATATCAATATTATGATAAGAAATTCAATCAAGCTATTAATTATATATAAGTAATAACATATTTACAAGATTGTGAATTTAGAATTGTTGTCAGAAACAGGAAAACAGTGATATTCTATACAAACAAAGGACCTTGCATTAAGATACAGTGAAACCTGTCTCAATGGCCACCTCACTTAAGCAGCCGTTTTTTTCAGGAATGGAACAAATTTCCTATCTAAGCAATGTAAATTTTCCCTCCTTTCAGTGGTCACCTCCTTCAGAGGCCAATGGTCACTCTATCTTAGGCCAGTGGCCACTACTTATGTGGCCAAAGATCCACTTTGCTCTCAGGGATATCCGTTTTCTTTTTACAAACTAATCAAAGGACCTTGCTATGGGGGTCATCTGCGAAGACAGTCATTCTCTGATGCACAGCATGAGTGCAAGGTCCTTATCTATGGGACAGCCTCAATTGCTGCAATAAGTGAAACATTCTCGGTAACACAGGGTGGGTGCTAGGGCATCATCTGTTAGACACTGTTTTTGGGAATCCTATTCTTCTTATGGATCACTACCTACATATCATCACATCATTTTATTAAAAAGCGAATCCATAGATAGCACTGGAGTAGAAGATGATGATGAACTGTCATTGTCAATAGTTGAAGGATTTATAAATCTACAGCGTATGCAGTCTGCCTGTGAAGGGTTGGATCAGCAGTTTTGGGAGAATATGAGAGAGCACTTTGAAATATTAATAGAATCTCTTGAACTTTGCGCCACCAAGTAAAAATGTTTAAATTTGAAACAATTAGCCATGAAAAACCTTTTTCTGTTAATGAAAACAGTATTTGTGAATAGAAATGTTAAATAATCCATTAATATTATATATCCTAAGGATATTTGTTCAAATTAATCCATTTCATGGATTCCTTCGGGCTGAAAAAATTTTACCTCCGTCCAAAGGTCACCTTAAGCGGCCATTATTTTATGTACCCAGTGGTGGCTGTTAATAGAGGTTTCACTGTATTTTATTATCAATAATTTTATAAAAATTTTACAGCCTAACATTGAAAATCTTAATTTTTAAATCACAAATTTAGATTTTATTTCATACTTGTAATGAGTTTGAAATATTTTCCTTTTTCATATCTTTGATGAGTTTTTCTAAAACTCAATGAAATTTTGTAAAACAGGATAGTTAAAATTTTGAAATATATATAATGATAAAAAACTTACTGCATAAGAAGATGTGATCTGGAGATTATAGAAAATTGGCATGTAAAGAAAAATAATGGTAATTGCAGAGAGTATGCACCCATATATTAATGGATACTGCTGAGTGCCATACCGGTATATTTCCAATGGAATTCCAAGCACCATTATACCTGATGTGAAGCTAAATAAAATAAATTATATTTATGAAGTAAAAAGTCAATGACACAATTATTTATTTTATTTCATAACTAGCTGAGAATTAAAAATTCTTCTTTATTATAGAGATGATATGATAAGCAAGAAGTTGATCATACTACCAAAGTTTTTCTTAAAAAATCATGAGATTTTCATACTTATAACTGTAATTTTATTTTATTTGATATTGTTTACTTTCATGACTTTATTACAAATAAAGAACGCCTATTTATAAAGAAGATAATTTGAAGCATAAAGACTATAATTTATGCAGATATCCTGAAAATTTTGCCTAGATATTCCAAATAAAATAGATTTAATCACCTTTTGGAAAAATTGTGCTCATTTTAAGCCAAAATATAGGCCAAAGAAATAAATATTCAATAGGAAAACAATATTTGTATTGTTAGAATAGAAGCAATATTGCCAAAAGTGCTTTGACAGATAAGGTCATTTTGTGCATAGGCCACTACCAGGAATTATACCCAGAACCACTTTTACTGACATTGATACACTACCCTTTTGGCTATTCAGGAGTCCCCTACCATTAGAATCAACCATAAGTTGATTTAATAATGATATCCTTATGGTCCCAATGGTCTTTTAGAAAGAAGAAGTATCTGGTATCAAGTGACTACAACGTTAAGCAAAACATTTCTGCTTTTAAGTACTGATGTATTCCTTAGCAGCAGTAACATGTAAAACGATTGTTAGCTGAAATCTTATCTATCATATATTATCCATGGGATTTTATTTGATTATTTATGATGCATGTAATCCTTTATGACATAAGGTTCAATGTGATTGCTTCCTAGCAGAAAAGATCAAACCCAAAACGAAGAAGTACTTTTATATAGTCTTCATAATTAGTAAGAATGGATAAGAAAAAAAAATGAATATGATCAACAACATGCCGGGCCCAGATAAAATCATGAGCCTTTAAATAATCCATTGTAAAAATTTTCTGTGTTACCTAGAGTTTCAAGTGTGTTGATATGCTGGCATAGCTCTTCCCTCTTCAATGATAATATTGTAGAGCTAAAATTTTATTATTTCCCATCTTTGCTTATACAGTAAACATGAGTTATCTATCAGTGAAGTTGTTTACAATATTTTCTATCTAAGGATGTCTAACTTGAAGAAATATCAAGTCAACTGAACCCCAAAATGAAAAATAAGAGAAATTTTATTTAGTGAAAGAAAGTTATAAAACACCAATACAAGTTTATCAATAGGAGTGGAACAGAGGATTTAGTCAATCACTGAAAAGGCCAAGAAGAGATTATTTGAAACTTGTAAGGATTAGTAGAAAATGAAGCATATCCTTCATTGGGAGTGGTAGGTCTTGAAGTACTTGCCAACTGCAGCTTCTACGTGGCTATGAGGCTTTACCACACATTTTGAAAAACATTTAGACACATTCATTATTTTTAATTTGACTTTATTAATGACACCAAGAGATAAAAAATTAGAAAATATCCTTCCTTAATATAACAACTCTGAAATTCAGTTTCCAAATAGGACATTGTTAGTAGAATAGTTTGATAACAAATTTGCTTTGAATACATGTAACATGGAGATGCATAAAGATGTAGAATGGGAGAAAATTACAGGAAATTCAGATGGGGAAAGAGAAATCAGCAAATATTTAGTATAAGTTAACTCTGAATTGAAATGCACAAGGTTTGATAAGAAAAATATCAGAAGAAAGACAAAGAATACATTCAAATATAATATGATTAACACTGATGTATTGAAGAAATAGCTTCAATACAAAACATAAACTTTCCCATTTCTGATAGAAATTCTAGTTGAACTTCCATGTAGTTGTCAAATGTAACAATATGGAATGTAAATCCATGGTCTCGTGTCTCATGAATTATTTCATCATAAGCTATAATAATATAAGCTACTCATGATCAAATACAAAAGGAATTTATTTATTTTTTAAATTCATCAAGTCAGAAAATAAAAAATTAAATCTAAAAAATATTCATATTTATATTTATTTCTAAAAAAAATACTTTAGACTATTACACCAGCTTCTGCAACAGGGTTTATAACTTGATATTGATGAAATAAGACCTTGATAAATATGAGAATACTCAGTGACTTACATTAGTCTTTCTATGATAATCAGTAAAGCTGATCAATAAATTATATATGATATAAAAAAAATTTGACATCAAAATATACACCAATGTTAGTTTTCTTATGATAGACATGCATATCTTTACAAATTATGATCTGAATAGAAAATGACAATTGATCTATGAGAGTCATTGGTAATCTTGGCTTCCACTGCTTTAACTTTAGTTAGATTTTTTTTTCAACCAAGGGAAAAGACCACTGCTGAGTGATATATCTTCTTACACCTTTTCTACCCAAGTATGCCATTTCTAATTTTGAAACTTTTGTTGTGAAACACTCCATACTTCTGGAGCTTAAGATAAGAGATTTATTGCCACTACATTTGCCAGAAAATTTTGTTCATTTGGCATCGATGGTAAATAAACCATGTTGTTATCAATATTTTACCATCATATAAGACTATAAAATTTATGAAAATTTGTGGCATTCAAACAAAACTGATTATATTTTGGTATTCAGAAATACTTTTTGTACAAGTGAAACAGGCAAATCATTTTTTGTAAATACTGAGAAATTAATGGTTTAATTTTAATCAAAGAAAATTATATACTATAAAAACATATTACCTTGCAGTCAGTGACATACCAATGGGAAAAATCCCCATTTTTCTATCTCCCAGTAAAAATTCAGTAGCAGTTCTTTGACGTCCACCAAAACAGGCAAAATATACTCCTATCAGAGATGATGCCAGTAGCATCAATGCAAATACAAAATGATCTAACCATCCAAACTGATGGAATATGGATTCACCGACTCTTTCAGAGTCCATGAAAGGTGTAATTGAAGAACTTGATGGTTCAAGCGCATTTTGATCCTCAGTACCATAATCATATTCAATCGAAGTTGTACTAGATAAAGAAGGATCAACTAGAAAAAAAGGTTAGAAGTATAAATTATTTACCTTACAGGAAATGAAGGAGTGTATGATTATAAAAGGAAAATAACATAATACTAAAAATCTAAGAAGATTATTTTGTGCATCGCCTTTAGAAAAATTGGGTAGCACATTCTCGTTGTGAGAATGCATTTTTTATATTCATCTCTTCTGAATATCAATTTATATGGAATAATTTAAAAATAACAACACACTTATTGAAATTACCACATATGTTTAAGCAGAAATGCAAAGAAGATTTTATCTTTCAATGAATAAACTACATTGAAAGACTTCACTACTTTCTTAAAGTACTAAATAGAAAAACTTTAACTTTAATGCCACAGTGAAAATGTGATAAAATTTAAGGAGGTTTACCTGAAGCCATACTTCAGTCACAGTTCCTACAGAGCTAACTTGAAGTCTCCTTATAATGCATTCATACTTCTGAGTTACTTAAGCAAGCATGAGGGAAGCCAACTTCATGGCCTCATTATGTACCAAAACTCATGTACAAGCCTAAAACCACAATGATTTATTTCCAGGGATATCATGAATCGCCATAAAAATCTGAGGCGACAAAACATGCCAGTCTATCAGTAAATAATAACCTAGACGAAATTTAATCCAGCATAAGAGCATAAGTTTTTAACTTAATAACTACCTTTCTCTTTTCACCAAAGAGTCACCATAAATTACTTTTATTGGTCTCATCAACATCATTTTTCAGTCATATCCAAGGCCGTTCCGACGGTAAAACTCTTATCATCTTTCCTCTCGGCGCCCATAGGAGCTAGAGATCCATTAGACATTTCAATCGCAATAGGTTGGAAAATTTTCCAAATAACTGTTAATAAACAACAATTGGTGGAAATATGAGCAAAATGTACAGGAAACTTTATACAAAAATGATAGAATTCCACAAAGAGGAGCATACGACGGAGAAAATAACGCAAGTTATCAGAGTTAGCATAAATCAAACTCGCGATGACATAACAGTCAGTTAAGAGATACTTTTGAAAACGTAGACGTTATGCAACGCGATTCACAGTAAGACCTATATTGTCTTGTTTTAAGAACTACATAGTAAAATAATAATCACAATCAGCAATTAGACGCGTTTGCATTTCGTTTCAGAAATTAAATCGGGCAACGAGTTGAAAGCGATGAAATTCTTCCACACATTCCGTTTCAACCTTTGAGCAATAAAATTATCCGAGTTTGGTTGAATGGAATAGGAGGAGAAATCGTACAATTTTCGGAGTAACCATCGGTTGGATTTGAGAAATTGTGAATTCACGAAATATATCATTACGTTTTTAAGCAAATTATGCTAGTATATACATACGAAACTCCGCTATGGAATAATATGTAATCTTTATTGTATCAAGTCGGCTGGATTAAATTTTGCCTTATATGTAATTATAAAATATCGGGTGATCATAGTTGAATATCGTTATTTGACTTAATAGACTTCACATACACATGAGCAATAACAAATAAACAGGATATATAAAATACACGTAGTACGTTCAAAAGTTTCTGGAAAACCCCAATTACTAAACATGGAATCGGAAAAGTATGATTACGGGAACATTTTGAACGTCCCTCGCAATTGCTGACGTAGTGTATGGCGGCTATTTAAGTACTTAAACAACAATTTGTTTAAGTCAAATTGATACTTTGATAATTGACTTTCTTAGTACTATCCACTATAACTTTTACATTTTCAGAGAAGTAAAAGTTATAAAGGATAGCATGTGTATTTCCTTCTACATCAAGTATATTAAGCTCTCTGTTTAGTCCAGTTAAATAGATAACCGCAGAGGTATGTACCGTGGAGGTATAAAACAGCAGTTTCCGGAAAGACTAATCTTGTATCAACTGACACCGATTAATGGCATCTGAAGTTGGGCCAGAGAAACAAATATCAAGTAACATTTGGAAACATCCTATACTCCTACTAGTAGTAAAGCTAACTATTAGTATAGCTATGTCGTATTTGAATCAATACCACTAGATTTGATACTATCAGAATTGGCATAATTATTTTTTTTTATCTTTAAAATCAAATTTGCGGTCGAAATTCACCCATTTCACAGCCCCTGTTGACTAATTATTCCTTAGATGCACTGGTGGAATTAAACATTTTTTGTTCTCATCAAGTATTCTCAAGAGTATTCAACCACATACTGCACTTTCTCTTATTATTCTTATATAAAATTTGTCTATGAAATTATAGAATAAAGTGCTTCAAAACTATATTCTTGTTGTGACGAGTGGACCATAGTACCTCCGGATCTATCATTCAACTACTATCATATAAGATAGACTTAGGAACTGGTTTGGTGAACTCAGGAAATTCTGTCCCAGTTAGCATGAAGCAACTGAATCCCGCCACAGCTTAGACTGGCTTAGTTGAAGATTTCAAACATTTAATTTTATTTTCATCCTCCTATACTCCATAATTTACAATTCTCTCCTCTGTAAAATAAGTCTATACTTTTTTATTTAATAATTATTTCAATGTTTGTAAAGAATATCTGACAAATTTAAGATGGTTACACCTGTTGAGAAATTAAGATTGTTTCAGAGAAAAAATACAGGTCTTGGATTATTTGCTAATAATCATAACCACATCAAGCACAGTTTGTTTTGAGAACAAACGTGAATTGATCTGTGGATCGAGATTAAAAGATGACAAAAATCTCTTTAAATACAACAGGATGGAAAGACTATTTATGGTAATTTCCATTCTCATTTATTTAATTTACTTATTGATTTTTATTATACAACTTTTATTCTCCATTGGAATTCTAATTGCTTTTTCCCTCACAAGGAAGAGCTGGACTCCCTAGTCAATGATATTAATCCTCTAATTTCTTGTTAGGATTGGGTTGGCTATAGGACATCAAGCTGGGTAGTCACAACCCCACGGATAAACAGAATGCACTTTAGAGCCTACATAAATCTTTCAGACAAATATCTATAATCAATACTAAATAGAAACAAAAATATATGAGATGGATTTCACTAATACATACATTTAAAGAAATAATTGTTATACATGGCAACCCTGAGTGATGCTATATGCCAGTATAACAACAATGTAATATTTCATACATCTTTCAATTTACTGCAAGGAAAAAGTAGCCTAAATTACCTATAACACAACTAAATGCAATACTTCCAAGATCTTTTGATTTGCTGCAAGGAAAAATTAACCTTTTTTTATTAAAAGGAAAATATGGCTATTGGATAATTTTTCTGTGTGATGGCATGGAATAGCGATGAAACACTGACATACATGGAAGTGTACATACCTGATTTAGTATCTTTAATGTACATTAAACTTAAGAAAACAAAGCTAAATTTCCTGTGTTTTGGGGCACACCACCTCCTGCAAAATTAAACATCTTCCCTTCATGCCAATATAGTTGAATTGAAACATGAATTGACAGAAGAGATTTTTCAGTCTAGGCAAATCTACCTTCAAGAAATGCAGTGTTTGGGCAGCCCAGAGGTGATAATGTTCATACATCAATAAGGAAGCAGCACAAATAGCTGTGGAGGAAAAACTTCAACCATGGCTTCTCTTGCTGCTTTTCCAGCCCAATGGAGCTTTTTCTTTCATCAATTGATGTCTTGTGCAGACATAAGGGGGTTCATTAGCTTCAACTTCTGAAGATATCTGTGATGAAGATGTGAGTTTAAAAGGTGAGAGGTAAATGCCCAATTCATTTTCAAATAACACATATAATTAACTCTTTTTTTGCAAATAAAAACACATGAAACTCATTTGAAATTTTAATATTTAACAAACCATCCAAGGGTATATATATATACACTCATAAATAAAGACTCCTCTATTAGGAACTAGTTCCAGCTTACTACCAAGTCACTCAAAATTTACTTGACAAAAAAGTATAAATAAAGACATAGAATAGTAACACAGAGAAAAATGAAAGCAGGTATGCTTGATCAAAATAAGCTGCACTATGATATACACATCTATATACCACACAGTTACCATCAATGTGCTTTTATGGAGAAACAAAAGCACCAAATATTTATCATTCATTTGAAAAGGAGAAAGAGTTTAGACAATTTCAACTTAAATTTATCAATTTTGACAAAAAAAGATGACATCCACTTAACATGAGCATGATGATGAATGAAATCATATGCAATAGAATTACAGTTTCCATGTAGATAACAGTCGAAAGAAGGCTATTTATAATTAAATAACAGTCAAATTAAATTTGTTCAGAAAATTGCATTATTCATTGAATATTGTTATTATATTCAAAGTCATTTTATACCAGAGATAAAAATGTAGAAAATACAAATTTATAACTCAGATTTAAGGTGGTGTCAGCTTGGATGGAATATTACAAAGAGATAACCTTATACAAGCTACACAGTCTTAATCTTAATCAAAAATAAACATATCTATTTGATAAACTCATATCAAAATCTTTCAAAGATGTGTTTTTTGAAAGACAAAATATCACATTATGAGAATAATGAACAAATAATAATACAAGGAACTTCAAGATTACACAAAAAATGTCCCAAGAAAAATATAATTTTTAAGGTTTAGTTGAAGAAACATTTTTCTTGATCATTTCCATTTTATTATTCACAAAATATGAGGCTTCATAGAGAAAAACATCATGAAATTGAGACATGTTATGAGGTTGTTAGGTATTTTGATACCTATACCAACCTGTTTATAAATAACAATCAAAGAAAAAGCTTTAAACACAATCCAACACGTCAATTTAGAGGTAAGTTTACTAAACTTAAAGTGCCCCATGAATAATGCTGTCATGTACAGAAGCAAGAGGTTGATAATAAAAATAATCATAAAGAAACATCAGATGATTGTATAATTTTAGGAAAGCATTTGCTGAGGACTGAAAGTTATTATGATACGATAAATTGAGGATTGTGTTGATGATTGCAACTTTACACTAACACAGCACATATATTGTGGCTTGTAAAGAAGCACAAATGCATTTAACAATGTTATTTAACATTAAATACATTTAAATGCCAGCTATACCATTATTTTCTGAGATCACTGACTCAGATTATCTCAAATACAAGTTTTGGGATGGGAAATCAATACTTTAAAAAAGTAAAGAGAAGCAATTGAATAATTTACACTGCCAGGATTAATTTCAAAGAAAATTCCCAACTAATACATAAAAAATCACTGGAAAACATATGGCGATTCAAAATCTCAATCTATTCTTAGTAAAAGCTTTTCAAATAAACTCCTAAGTAATTGAAAAAGAAATCAAATGGGCCAAAAATTTACAGGAAAAATGAACTCAAATTACTTTCTTTGATGGGAAAAATAAGCCGAACAATATGAGATGGTAAGCTTTGGCTTTGATATGCAAAGTAATACTTCACTCAATAGGTCTCCATGCTTTATCAAAACAAACAAGTAACAATCATAGTGAAGGGTAGCACCCGTTAAAAAGGTGAGCCTGGGAGACAAGTGAAGGACATGATACAGCCATTGGGAGAGAAATATTTGCATAAATAAGATTCGTAAGTTACACAGCCAGATTACATGGAAAATCACTTGTTCAACAGCTTTCATTTCCTAACCAGGTTAGGGTTAGCCTTTTCAATTGCAGATTTTTCTTGTTCAGAGAATCCCAGGATGCTTTCAATTGCACTGAGATGGTCATAAGTATTTTCAATGCGATCAGTGAGAAAATAGTATACTGCAGTTTTCAAAAACTGCAGGGTTATAGTGGGATCATTGATGGGTGCTGTGTTTTGCTGGTTCTCAAGCCTTTTCATTTCCTCCAAAGCACGCCTGTACATGATCTGGAATAAAGTTCAGGAAAAGCAGATGAAATTTAACAATACTGTGAGGAAATATAAAATAATAGCCAACTTTTCATGTAAATAACTGGATCTCAAAACTTTATGAAAAAAATTATTTTTCAATGATGATAATGAAAGTTTTAAGTATATATTATGTTAATTTACACAGGTAAACCTAAAAATTACTTTACTCAAGATATGTGATTATTTTAGATCGAAAAGGAATAGCTATATGTAATAATTATTCTGAATGAATAATGGTGGAGAAGTATTTATACATTTTCATGCAAATTATTTTACAGAAACCAAAGAGAAAAGATTCAAAGATTCTAATAAATGTTTTCCAATCAATGGGCTTTATGTCTTTTAAAAGTTAATTTTTCCTTCATCTACAGTTAAGATATACTAAAATTGTCCCTCTTTCTTCATGGCTTATTTGAATACTATTTCCCCTTCCATAAAAAGTAAAAATGTCATATTTTGAATGGCACAATTTCATGCTTTCCAAGTGAACTTCAGCAGTTATCAGGATAGAACTAGGGGAGAATTTCTGGAAGAGGGGAAATATTTCTCCTTTAGTGACTGCATATCTCATTGCATAAAAGGAAACTACATACTTCATAGAAACCAGGCACTTCCTAGTAACTAGGTAAACTTCCTAGAAAAAGCTCCTCATGAAAAGAATATATTGCAAAATATCTATCTTTTGGTCAGTTACACCATTTGATTGGATTGTTACATCAATTTCTTCACAAAGCATTCGGCCGATGAAATTTTCTTGCTGAGATTATGTTAACAACAACACATTTTCTCCATGAACCTTGGTTTTATCCACAGTCTCATCTAAATATCACATTTTAAGAGATACAAAAATCTAATATGATTCTGCCATTTTCTAATAATCTGAAGCATGTACCAAAGAGAAACAGAATTTATAAAAGTTAGTACAATGACATGCCCATTCTTAATTTTCCTAACTGAACTGAACTTGACTTAAACTGAAGAGTGTTATGGAACTTAATCAAATGAAAAATTTTCCTCAAGCTATAACCCTTCAAATTCCAAGATACAGTTATAGTGTGTTCCTCCAGTATCACAGTTAGAGGAAAAACGAATTTAGAAGTTACATACTTGGACTTTAAAAGATTTTACACCTAAAACTCACTCAAATAATACCTGCATATCTCAGAATGAAATTTTTACAAAATAACTTGATACGGTGCACAAATAAAAACTTTTCTTTGGGTCTACTAATCGGTCTTATTTTTTAAGATAGCATAGTTGACATTTATCTATTCTATTCCATGTAACAATTCTAAGACGAAAAGTCTTTTTACTCAGAAACAATCTGCACCTTAGAATAGAGTATTCATATGAGTGGAATCATTGAAATTAGAAAATGGACTTGAACAAATAGGGCTTATGACTGAAAAAATAAATTACAATACTTGGTATGCTCTTCCTTTTCTATCACTGTTGAGAATTTATCTTCCCTGCTTTCATTTTTTCCATCAATGCTCAAGGTGTCAAATACAAAAGCTTTTATTATCTCAGAGGATATACCCAATAACCTAAGATGAAAATGAGCATTAATCCAGATATGAACACTGAAAACCTCTAGATAAGGAGTACATGGCAATCATGTCTTCATCAGAGAGAAAATTCAAAACTAAGAGAGAAAAATAACAATAAAATTTCCTGAGACATGCACAGCAGACTTAGAAATCAATAAAGGAAACAAAAATGATTTTGGTGTATTTTTACAAAAGTACAGTCAAGCCTGGATAAGCAGGGACTGGGTGAGCGAGAAAAAACTATAAGTGGGACTCATTACCAGGTCCTATCATTTTCACACCTGAAAACCTCTATAAGTAAGAAAGTCGAAGCCTCTACATATATTATTTAGAACATTTAACACTTCGTGCATGTTTTGACAAGTCACTAGCAGATTATTTTTTGCTTGTCTGAAAGGGATCAAGTATGCTCTCTGTACAAAGACATTGCTTGACAAAAATGGATTGCTAAGGGAGATGTATTGTATCCTCAGGAACTTTTCTACAAATAGAAACAGCAGCCGAGATGAAGGAGGTCTGGTAAATGGGGCTTTGAATACAGAAGGAAAGCTCTTTCCCAAGAAGCAACTTTGAAAGTGCAATAGATGGTCCATAAGTTTTCTGAATTTTCAACAGATATCGAATGGTCAATTTTTGATAATATTTGTGCGCTTGAAAAAACATTTTCAAAATATCAAAAGAAAAAATCAACTGAAACTCACAAACTTCTTTCAGTAATTGTAAATTGTTACACAATAAAGATTTTGATAAATACAGAATAATCAATTATTTCTTGATTCTGCTCGAATTCTTCATCCTACTTCAGTTCTTTTATAGCGCTTTCAGTGAGATAAGTAGTTGCTACTTCTGGACTCATGGAAACCTTTATAAATAAGAAACAGAATAAGTTGAAAACCTTTATAAGCAAAAATAGATTATGTAGGAAACCTCTATGAGTGAGAAAAAATTGCTGGTCACTTGAACTTTTTCTAGTCTAGGTTTGACTGTATTAGTTGTTAGTCCAACTAATCCAAATGTAAGTAAGCTGCTAACAGAAATACATGAAAACTAATTCATTTTCAGACTTTAAAAAGAGCAAGACCTCTCAAATTTCTAGTTAAAAAAATTTGCTTTCGTTGAAAGTTTCATTTTAACTTAAAGATTATTTTTTGTGCTTGGACATGATAGATCTGTTATTTTTGTAAATTGTTTCTGGATGAAAATTACTGAGGAGCTTTTGTTGCCTTAGCATTTCATTTTTTACTTACACAGATACAACAATGATTACTGTAAAAGATGAATCTAGTTTTGAATTAAACTTTCCCTTCAGTAAATCCTCAGGATTCAAATATTAATCTTTGCCAGTAAATGAAGAGTAATAAAGGAAATAATTCTGCAATGGATTACGTATTCCTTAATATATATTATCATCCATGATTCCGGCATTACTACTTCCTCCCATCTTGGTGTTTGAGGTTAGTGTTTGCCCCAAAGTTACAAACGAGGTTGGAACCGTTGATATGAAGAATTCATTCTATTTTGACTCAACTAATTCGCAACACCAAACTTAACTGAACTTCACTTTGAATTAGAAGTTTAAGTAAAATGGAAGAGGTACCGTGTCAAAGTTCTCCAATACAACCTTCTACAACCAAGGCCAAAGAGTTAAAATCATTATTTTAACTTCTCAATACTTTAGAGAAAGAAATTTTACATCCTAATACCATAAATACTAATGATCTTGTAGCGATTTCAAGTCCTTTTCAAGTATTTTGCACAATAATATTAGTCTCTTCCTAATATTAGCATTAATATCGGAAAAAGTAACATCCGTTTGAAAACTCTTGTTTAAGACACTATCCTGCATTGTGTGCAGTTTCCTCTCAGTCCCAGTCCCTTTCACACAAAACACATGATAAAAAGACTGCTGAAGGTAATTTGTTAACAAGTCAGATTTTTCCTGTCACTGGATACACTGCGACCTATAACATTTACATTTGAACCCTGCAAACCGCTAGAGCGCATGGCAGGGGGTGTAAAACACCGATATACCTATCTAACCTGCACTGCTGTTCGCTTCTCTAATACATCACGGAAAGAATGACCAAAAATAACTAACCGTCCTGGCAACTATCTCCCTGTAATGCTTCTTCGTTTTGTCCCGAAGATCACGTTCGGTACTAACTGGGATGGCAATATCAACAACCTCCTCCCTGAGATCCGTAGTGAGAAATTTATTAAAAAGCTTCCTACGGTAATCTAGTCTTCTATCACTAAGCGAATTCCATCCGAGAGATTCTATCATAGCTGAAACACTGCTGTCAAATCTGAAGTCACCCTTAACAAACCTAGCTGCCCTACGTTGAACCATCTCAAGGCTGGAAGTTAATCCTACTTCGTGGGGATCCCAAATCGCGCAGCAGTACTCAAGGAGAGGTCGAATCAGGGAAAAGTACGCTGTTTCTTTTACCCTCCATGAGCATCCCCTTAAAATTCTGCTGGCTAAACTTTGCATCCTATTCGCTTTACCTACCACGTTTCGAATATGCTCTTTGAAGGAAAAACTACTACTGAGCGTAATACCTAGGTATTTATGATGCCTCACGAACTGCAACGGATAACCTGAAATATTATAGGGAACGCGGGTAACATTAGTGGAACGCGTAAAATTCATAGCTACGCACTTCTTTACATTCAAGTCTAACTGCCAATCTCTGCACCAACCTGCAATAAGGTCCAGATCGTTCTGTAAACAACAGATGTCATCTGGACTTACAATCTCTCTATAAATAACAGTATCATCAGCGAATAACCTAACCTTACATCTAACATTATCTACTATATCGTTAATATATATTAGGAACAGAATCGGGCCTAATACACTACCCTGCGGAACCCTGGAAGTGACGCAAATTTCATCAGACAAAACTCCATCCAACGCAGCTCGCTGAAATCAGTTCCCTAGAAATGATTTTATCCATTTAACGACTTTTTGGTTAAACCCGTAAGCCATCAATTTATGAATTATTTTTACATGTGATACTCTATCAAAAGCTTTCCTAAAATCAAGAAATACGGCATCTGTACTAAAACCCTTATCAGCTGCTTTAACTAAGTCGTGAACAAAAAGGGCTAACTGGGTATCGCACGACCTACCCCTACGAAAACCGTGTTGACATTCACTAATTGCCCCCTTATCACCTAGAAAGCGCATTATTGAGCTGGCAATAATATGTTCAATTATCTTACAAAAAATTGAAGTTAAGGATATGGGACGATAGTCTTCCGGTTTCGAGGAACGCCCTTTCTTAGGAACTAGGGTGATATGCGCTCTTCTCCATGACATTGGCAAAACGCCTTCATCCAAGGTTTTCCTATAAAATACGAAAAGAAGGGGAGAAAGCTCATTCGCCAATGTTTGAATAACGAGCAATGGTATACCTTCCGGCCCCGGTGCTTTTTTCCTGTCAACTTGTCGCAATAGCTTTCCTATTCCATCCACTGACAGCAACCTTTCCTAACAGCCAATCTTCCACCACATTTGTGTTCATTATCTGTATTGCCATCCTCTACTCTACTCTCCTGCTTTGCCTTGCCACTAATGCGATTCCTTTTGGCTCATTAGTCTGCCATGTTTAATTTTGAGAGAAGATAATGAAGATCTCACAAAAACCAACAATATCCATCCCACTGTTGGATCTGATTGTTGCTCTGAGATAAAATGAGATCTTCTCCATCAGTCTCCATTCAGGGCAGAAAACTACATTAAAAAGTCACTTGGCATAGTGTTTCTTTCTGTTGCAATCTCAAGTTGTAAATATATTTTTTTTGAACTGTGAAATGGCTGTTTTTCCAAATTTTATCATTTATCGTTCACTCTGTACCCCTTAAAAGGTTTCCTTTGGAAGCGAAATACATATTGAACTGAATCACTGATTTTGATGGTTCTGGTGTTTTCCTTTATTGTAATTTATCAAACATGTTTGGTGGGCTGTTGAGCTGAGTTGGAGAAATCATGCTCTCTGATGACCTGTCAGCTCTGCTTTTGAAATTTTCGTTACTCTTCCTCAATTGTATACCAGGTAAAAATTGCTTCATTGTAGAGTGAATAATTACCAAAATAAAGGAATGAAGGAAGAAAAAGACACTTGAAAAATTGACCATTGACCAAAGACCTGAAAAGCTGACATTCTAAAAAAAAAAAGGCGACAAGAAGCAACCAGAATCAGCTACAACAGTTCACGAATCTATAGATACCCTATCTACAGCTAAAGCAAATAAAGCACTCTGAAGAAGAACACATTTCATCTTAAAGTGTGAAGCTCTTATTTAAAAATTTACAAGGCAAAACAACCTTTCCCTGTTGTTTTCCAGCACACAAAAAATAAAAAGTTGTCATATCCTGGTTATACGCTGTCCTGCTTATAACGCAGTTTTCACTTGGTCCCCTGAAGAGTGTCTAAAGTGGGTGTTGCAGTACTTTGATCTGAATATGGGAATATAGTCATTAAAGGGAAGGAAGAGTCATAATTAAAAGTGGGACAAACATCATTAATTAATAATAAACATAAAACTCTGGGTGACTATAAATTCAGCAGAGTGAGTTAATTTTACTTCACGAGTTCATCTCTTCAAGCAATGATGTGGCCTGAGTAAGGAACAAAACGAAGAAAATGAAGACTGCATTTTTGCACTGTGAAATGGCTGATTTTTCCAATTTATACAGAACACATGGAAATCCTACACGGAAGCAAATAAATTTTCCCACAACTAATACCTTCCATTCTCTTAATACAGTTGAATTTTGGATATATTTTAAACATAAGGATGTAACTGACAATCTAATTAACACTGCAAATTTCAAATCCAAAATTATTGAATCTTTGCCACAAAATTCTTTTCCACCATCAAGCTAAAATGTTAAACATATATGATACAACATGCAATCACTAATATTTTTAGGTTAAGATTTATTTAAGATAAGGAAATTTTTAGTATAGATATCCTACATGCAAAATTGAGCAAGCAAGCAGCAAGGATAATATTAGTTAAAAGCAGAAGCAATTATTCAAACATGCAAAGCAAGCAACACAAAGTGCAAGGTGTTCAAAATTTCATATTATTTGACTGACAATGAAATCAAAGAATGATCCATATATTTTCATTTATTGAAAAAAGGAGGGGTCTACATTGAACATTGGTGTAGTAATGTTATGAACAGTCTTAGCAATTTTCTCTAATCTAAAGAATAGTGGAATTGATCTCCACATTTCTCTGGGTTTCGCTGTATGATAATAACTTTCAGCAACTGCAGTTTCAAGCTCAGGTTAACTATGACTAAATGACAGAGAGTTAGTTAGTGCTACTGAAACAGTAATTGCTGCATTATATCAGTAAGAAGAAATATGCAATGATTGTAAAATAAACTGTGTTGAAGCCTCCAAAAGAATGAATAACAAGTAGAAATACTGTTATTACCAGGCTGGGTCTAAAAAAAAGAGAACAGCATTGATAGTCCAAGCTAAATTAAAACAAAAAATTAACATTTTTGTAAATGAAATAAGTAAGATGATAGTTGAGAATAGGAAATATTTTACATGGATTCACTTGTAGATTTCACAACTTCCAACGTTACATAATAGCTAAACAGTGTGTCAGATGTTGATTCAAATTACTAAAGTAAACATGAAATAACACATTGTCACAAGAAAATTTCTCTATCTATGTCACATAAACCAGGACCAAAAACATTTGCTGTAACCAGAGCACTTTAAATTAGTAAACTCCATCAAGTTCAAGGCAAATAGGCAAACTTATAATAAAACCCACTTATAGACTTAGGCCAGAAGCATACAAAATAAATATGTGAGGAACAATCACAAAATAAGACTGGTGCTGCTCAAATTGTAATGTGGTTTAATTAGGAGAATCATTGAATGTTTCAGTGTCAGTCATTGAGTTTCTGTGCAAAACAAAGAATTACAACATCAAATTGCATTCAAAACATCAATAAAAATCTGAGGAACACTTTCACTACTGGGAAATACCGACCTTCCTCCTGCTA
Source organism: Ladona fulva (assembly GCA_000376725.2). Taxonomy (NCBI): domain Eukaryota; kingdom Metazoa; phylum Arthropoda; class Insecta; order Odonata; family Libellulidae; genus Ladona; species Ladona fulva. The sequence continues at coordinate 1,496,657 of KZ308194.1, forward strand.
AGATTCCACAGGGCTATGGCCTGGGACCCGCTGAGTAAATGCTTAGTGTTAACAATCGGCCGAACTGAGCAGAATCTAGGCCATGTGGATTCCTTATCCTTCATAGAGGTGAACATAGATCCCAAAAATTGACAGAGGTGAAGGGAGAGATGTTCATGTTAATATAACTTGTGATAATTGCCACTGAATCCTTAAACAAGCCTTCACTCAAATTTGACCACAAGAACACATTTATGTGAAAGATTTTCAAAGCAAAAATTTGAAGGTAAAAGAGTGAGGACATGTATAAGAACATCAGTATCATGAGGCAGTGTCAAATGGAAGGAATGATGGGAAACTGAAAATTTTTATACCTGCATTAGATGCGGTAATATAAAATTTTCTTGGATATTCAAAGCTTTTATTTTAGCTGCAAATAAAATAATTGGCATGTTATTGAGAATAGTTTAACAAAAAATAGTAAAATTTGTCTCATTTACATAATTAACCCATAATATCAAAATAATTTTATTTCAAAAGAGATTTCTGAAGTTATTTTATAGCATCGGGGATTTCACAGCAACGCAAGCATCTAAATGATTCATAAAAATTACTTCAAAAATAAATTTATCTACTCATTTTCAATAAAAATATTATGAACTTAGGTTTGATTATTACAGATATCTATGATCATCTTAAGAAAAATTACAGTTTACCGATTTGGTCTATTCTTTTTAATGTTACTAACTAAAAAAGGGTAAAATAACCCCAATATCAAAAGGCTGAATAAATAAGTATGGATGTGTTTGGCAGGCCAATGATTATGTTGCTTTCACTTATAATTTTGGTAGTAGTAGTAGTATTGTTAAAAGTGCTTCGACAGCTTAGGTCATTTCGCACGTAGGCTCCCACCGGGAATCGAACCCGGGATCGCTTTCGCCGAAGTCGAACGCGTTGCCCACTTGGCTATCCGGGAGCCCCGACTTATAATTTTATGTCTTTCTATAACCTAAGTTAAATTCTTTGCTTTGCATTTTTATGTATTAAAGGTTTTTCTCTAACTGTCTAGTGTTACAATATTTGTGTTTACATAAAGTTTCATAGTCAAATTATTCTATTTCAAGATATTGTTACCAAATTAAACTCTGCAATATTTTTAAATTACCAAATAGCAAAGAATTAAAATTTTAGAAATTTTCATAGCCTTCATATAATAAGCTGAAACATTTACTTGAGCTTATAATAGTATACTTTTGAAGCAAGTTAATACACATGACAAGCTACTTTTACTAGCTCATATAATACTCATTTACTAGCCTACTGTGGATATGAGTTCAAAATGAGATATTTTTCAAAATAGCATATAAAATTATCACACAATAAGTACCAAACTTTGGTCTTCCACAAGTATGGGTCATATTAGTCTACATCAAATCATTACTTATTGGGAGTTGAAAGGGAAATGATACAATAAATCTAAGTCTTTGACTATATTCAAAGTATTATATAAAGTTTTAATTGGAAGCATTTGAAGCTCATGAAAGATACGTCAATTTCTTGGCTCATGATTACAGATTAAGATTTGTGAAATTTCTCAAATTAAACTAATGAGAAATCCAAAATTTGCTTGCAAAATTAGCATGGTTAAAATTCTTTTAGTGAAAAAATAAGAGTTTATCACTTTTACTGTTTTTTTCATAATCTTGAATTTCAACTTAATTGTAAAATGAAAATAATTGNATTATAAGGTGATCAAACAATTTAAACTCAGTGAAGTTTTATTCGGTGCAGTGAAAATGAATTATTTTGCGCAAGAGCTCAAGAAAAGTTTTCATCCAATGATTCTAACACATAAAAATGAATAGATGAATTCATTAATGAAGTAACTCAAGTGATTGAAACATAATAATAATTCAAAATAATAAATATAAGCTTTCAATGAAAAATTAATTGCACATCACTCAATGTACTCAAACAGAAATCTGCAATAAGGAAAAGTAAAAGGAAGAATGGTTTCCATATTGTAAGTAAAATTTAAGTCTGATAACAGCATTAGAAGGAAGCAAACAAACATGTTAAAATTACTTAAAGCTGTAAAAGCCCCAAAAATATAAGCAAGAACAATTTTGTACAAATATCCATCGGTATTAAGGCAAAAAACAAGACAGTAGGATATGTAATTGAATTCCAACACACCATTTAAATAGATCTCTTACACAAAAATCATAATCTATTTAAATTAAACCAAAAATACAAAATTTTGGCTGTATTTTACACACACTATTTGCAAGGATTGATGAAATCAATCACATAAAGCATAAACGTAAAATGGATACCAAAAATCCTACTGATGTGTGTCCATCAATTGATTAACCTTTAAGTCATATCAGCCTGTTTTTCTTAGATTTTAGTAATAAATTAAGTTGAATGCATCTAAAACAGCCAACACTTGATTAATCTTGGTCAATTAAATAGAATCATTTTAGTTGTAATAATTGAATTCCCTCTTTTTAAATAACAAGTTGTTGATATAATCAGAAGTTTATAAGTTATATGCAATCCTCTTAAATTTTAGAATGAAATATAATGAAATAGAATATGATACAGAAAAAAAATATCTATAACTGTATAGGCTGTGCATATAACATTCCCAATTATACATGAGCATATGAATGAAGAACTTCAACCACAAACAACTTATACTAACTCATGGTAATATAAGCATGTAAATAATGAGCTTTCTAAATGTTGTCTCTCTTGGAGAATTGAATTTCTTTTCATTAACAGAGCAAATTTTGTTTTAAATTCTTATCATGAAGTTATAACACCAAAGAAATGCTAATCAAAGTAATCCACTCGAACCTAAACATATTTTGCTCATTTTTTTAATCTATACAAAATTCCTAGCACTTACCAAATACTGTAAAATGTAAAATTATTTTTATGGGTTGTATAATCCATTTTTTTCAAAAGTGTATACATTTCTGAAGTAAGATAAACTTCTCCCATAAAAATTCCATGGTTGACACTTCCCAATTTTAACTATCCACTTACATACATGTTCCTTTTGCAGGAGTGAAATATCCATAGTTAAATGGTGATTTGGACACAAAAGCATGCACATACCAAGAATTAGTAAAATTATGAAATCAGTTAAATCCAGACAAAAGAATAATGATTAAAAAAGTTAAAACTGTATTCCAATCAGAATGTTAGCTCCAAATCATAGTCTTGGACAATACACCCCTGGATAGCAAAAAATTCATACCTACCTTTCTGGGAGCTACAAAAGGAAATCAATTTTATACAACACTGGAGGATATTGTTAAATCATGTAGTAAACTCCTGATTTATGATACGATTGTTTCCTTAGAAACATCATATTATTTAAGAGAGTTTTCATAATTTTTCCATGATTTACCATCTAAGTAATGATGGAAAAAATGGATAAAAATAATGTAAGGGAGCCTTAACAAATGGTAAACCAAATAATAGAGTAAGTTGAAACAATAATGGAATATAGATTGTTAAAGGAAAAATAGAAAAGAACTAAATGAGACATTTTCCTGAGTTGAGCTATAATACTATCATAAATTAAGCAATTATTCAATCAATGTATAATAATGTAATATCAATTAATTATCATCTCACCAACTTTTATTACAAGATACCTTAATGTGTATCAACCATTTGTGTCTTCTATGATTAAAAATGCTGATTATATAAAATCAGGAATTTGCTGAGCTTCTAATGAGTTGCTATCAATCAATCTATGATTAAAAAATTGCAGCCCTGATTCACAATGCATAGTAAAACTTAAATTATAAAAAAATCATTCCACTGTAAAAGTTCTGCAGAGCCAAATCCTCATTGATCTAATGTAACACCTGAATTAAAACAAATTTAAGCCATGCTTGTTGAAGCAAATTTATATAGGTAACAAAAAATTCTTTCCTTCTTTGTATTTGTAAATGTTCCACATAATGCGCCAGATTATAAAAGAGAAAATTTTTGTAGGTTCTCAAATAAGTCACAAAAGGAATTCTGAAAGTATTTCAATGAATAAATACTAGTTAAATAAAACCTACTTCCTGACCAATCTGGAGAATCTTCATCAGTGATACATGTGAAATTATACTTTTCTTCTACAAAATATGATATATATGGATTACAATTTTTTTAACGGTTTCCTGAGCAAGTTTGCCTGGAAAAGTTTACTTTAATCTCTTTAACTAAGTAACCTAAGTGTTAATTTACCTCACATTTATGTGCCCATCAAGGTTATTTTTGCATCCCAATAAATTATAACAAAAATACAATGCAACAAAAATTTCACAAAGACTAGAAATTAAACTGATTGCTCTAAAATTAATGATTTTTATGCTTTGACTAAAATAACAACTGCCTTTCTGGTGTTGAGAAAATAGAGTTACTATTTCAATGACAATGACATCCAAAAATTTGATAATAGATAGTTTATGCAAATAATTTAAGAATATCTGACAACATATTTTAGATAAAATGGAATGGGATATGAAGTAAAATTCACGAGTCCATTTATACTTAGGACAAAGCTAAACTAAAAATTGTCTTTGTAAACTGAAAGATGATGCAAATCAAATGATGTAATTGGCTGCATTTGTAAAATATAAATTAAGATCCTACCAATTAGATATAAGGAGATTTGGGGTGAATTAAGAAACTAAAAAANATTTTCTCTGCTTCAAAGTAGTAAAGTGTGAGATTTAATGGTTGATAATTTTTCATATAATAAAAGAATGAATACGGTTATTTTAAAAAAGAATACATCAAATTAAAGCCCAAGTCAAAGAATGAATAGTGTGAAAAATGTCTTTATTGAAAACATCTTCAAAAGAAACAATACCTTCATTTCCTCTAATTTGGCCTCTGTATCTTGCAATTGCTGTAACAGCTCAGGAACTGATACCCTGCTTGGAGCTTTATGGGCAAATTCAAGGACCTTTAAAAGAAAATCAAAAACTTGTTAAATTAATACAAAAAATTATGAAAATGATGGCAATTCTAAGATGGCAGAATATTAAATAATTATCTAGAAAGATAAAGGAGCATGATAAGTTATTTTTAGTTTCTCAACCAATTAGAAATTATTTAAAATAACTTCTTCGAATTTCTCAGCATGTCAACACATGTAACTTCCATTTATGCTTTCTCTAAATATGTATATGGAATCAATCATCTGGGAATCATCCACCTAGAAAAATTCCCAAGGAGAAATGGACGTGAAAAAATTCTGACGGTACTGCAATTTGAACACGGATCTCCCAAATTCTTTTGGGAGACTGTATGCCAGAGCATGTGAATTTGTCAGACTGAGTAGACTAAGACTTAGCTGGAGGAATGCATGCGCCCTTGCCAACAAAGTCTCCAAAACAGCATATCTGTGTGTTCTGGCCAGATAGCTCCATGGCTAGAGCAACTAACCAGAAATTGGAAGACTTGGGTTTGAGTTCGAATCTCATCAGAAGTTTGTCATGTCCATTTCTCCTACAGCATTAGTCTGTATTCTGTTGTTCATTTATACTAATATACTGGTTTGAGATTATTGAGGATAAACCAAACAATTCCCATTCTCAGCATGTCAACACATGTAACTTCCATTTATGCTTTCTCTAAATATGTATATGGAATCAATCATCTGGGAATCATCCACCTAGAAAAATTCCCAAGGAGAAATGGACGTGAAAAAATTCTGACGGTACTGCAATTTGAACACGGATCTCCCAAATTCTTTTGGGAGACTGTATGCCAGAGCATGTGAATTTGTCAGACTGAGTAGACTAAGACTTAGCTGGAGGAATGCATGCGCCCTTGCCAACAAAGTCTCCAAAACAGCATATCTGTGTGTTCTGGCCAGATAGCTCCATGGCTAGAGCAACTAACCAGAAATTGGAAGACTTGGGTTTGAGTTCGAATCTCATCAGAAGTTTGTCATGTCCATTTCTCCTACAGCATTAGTCTGTATTCTGTTGTTCATTTATACTAATATACTGGTTTGAGATTATTGAGGATAAACCAAACAATTCCCATTATAGAGACTTCGTAATATATAAGTTTCTTTAAGAAATAATATAAGAAAGATACTTGCTCCATAACGTAATACATAACGAAATTATTTAAGTTGATGAAATTCAAAGCAGAGCAAATATCTAGAGAAATATATTATTCCAACTGTTGTAAACCTAACCATACTTCAGTAAAACGCTTTAATTAAAAATAATTAAAACTCAGATACTTCTAATTCCTACCTGGTCAGCATGTTCAAATCGAGCAGCTTCTTGGCCTTTCTGGTACATTTTCAGAAGCAATGCCTCCTGCTTTTCGAGATCTTTATGCTCAATTTCCTCTTTGGCTTTCTTTGCCTCTGCAGCTGAATGCTCAGCAGTTTCTACTCGACTTTTCCAACCTTCCAACTCCTTCTGAAGTGACTCCACTCTGAAATAGGAAAAATAAATGATTGAGCCAAGGAATAAAAAAATTTGCAGAAGAAACTACTAGTTGCTACACAATGAAAGATTGCAGGGAATTGCACACAGCTGGTATGAACAACCCAAAGCATGAATAAATGAATTTAAAAAAGTCTATTAAGATTAGGACTTGAACCTATACCTTATTCCGTTTTCTGGGCATGAGATAATAAAGAAAGATAGCTTGCAGCTTGTTTTTCAGAATTGTAATACAGCATGGGCTTCAATGGTGACTAATTTGAAAGATAACATACCTATCTCTACTCTACCAAGTGTAAGTAAAACTAAATCACACTCACAAGTCTGTCTATGTTGACTTGTTCTCATGTATTCTACCTGGATGGCCATAGCCTTATGACGGTCATAGTTTCATAGATAAAATTTAACTTTAATTAACTGCATTTGTAAATTCATACAGTAAGTTCTTACAATTTTCAGTGAATTTGAAGACTGCCAAGAACCAAATAACTTATTTTATAAAATATAAAGCAGCCATTAGTCCATTACGGAGATACCTGGAGACTTCGTTGGTAAGAAAGTTTGTTCATTTAAACATAGAATGACTGAAAAATCAGACGAAATCATTCATAACAAAAAATACCAACAGGGATGCAAGTATACCTTCAACCTCTCAAGTCTTGGGTCAGTAAGTGAAACTGACTTAATATTTTTCAAAGCAGTTAGCACCTATATATCTCGAGCATGCAGATTTTAATTGACTTTATAATGATTATTTTCAGTTTAGCAACTGGATTTAAGTGGTATGTAATTCTGAATGCTGAATGTAATGCTAACTGAATGTACATCTACATCCACGCAAGTACACTGCAAGCCACCTTTTGGCATGTGGCAGGGGGAATGTACTATTAATAGGAGGTTTTCTGAGGAGCCTCTGGAAAATAAATGAAAAAAAAATTGACCAAGAAATTGGACTCACTTTTCTTCTGCCTCATTCAACCGAAACCTAAGCTCTTTCAGCTCAGCTCTGTGACTATCTTTGAGATCAACAATGGCCTGTGCACTTCTCCTCTGCTCCCTCTGGATTTCACTGTCCATCTCCTCTCTCCTTGTTCTACCTTCATCCTCAGGTTCCTCTTCCAACAGAGTCTTGCCTCCAATAAAGTCTTCCTCACCTCCTGGTGATAACCTAAGCGATTCTTTGGACTGCACAGATGATGAAGAAACAAGGTCTTCGTAATGACCAGAGTCGGCAAGAGAGGATGGAGGGTCGTGAGTGCCCATTCGCTCCAACCTTTCTTCTACTCGCCTGTTGGCCATGCGAATTGCATCATCATCTTCTAAAACTCTGTCCATGTCAGCAAGGACACCAACTAGAACCTCAACATCATCGTGTCTGTCGCCATAATCCCCTACGTCGCTCCCTAGGTAACCTATGTTCATGTCATCGTCCTGGTGACCTGACACACTGCTGTTGTGATTCAAGTCGCCTCTTTCTCTGTTATGTCTCAGCTCCATCAACTCCTTCTTGAGCCGCTCAATTTCTGCATCCCTCATCTCAATCTCTTTCTTTGCCTGGTTTAGAACAACCTGTAAAAGATGATTATACAGATAACACAATTAACAAATTAAATCTGAAATTCAAGATAATACATATATGTATATAATAATAATAATTAATTAATTATTAGGGTGAGATTGAGACTAGACAGTCTCTTCTTACATGTAACCCTTAATAAGGACAGTCCCGCTAGCAGGACTACGTTATTTCGCAGTATTCTATCGGTTCAATCTTCGCTATTCCATTTCACAAGGACGTTCTAAATATTGAGAGATAATTTATGTGCATTGAAACAAATGAATGAAGACAGTGCTCGCGGTTCCCTCATGTTACGTAATCTTCAGAGGAACGGCTATGTTATCCTTTCAGGGGACGTGGTTTATTGGGGCAGACTAAGTGGAGAAAGCCTTTCCTCCTCACATAATACGCAAATGTATACACTGGAGATGCTATCCCACGCCTGCGAGTGAAACAATTTTTTTCCACGCTACTTCCCCTCGAGATATCGACTACTTCGTTTTCTGTGCTTCTTCCACCAACGCTTATAGCCCTCATGGCGAGGAAAGGAAGAAAGCGACAGAATCNCACTAAGGGTTTCTTGAAGAAGTATGCAATAATAAAGATCACCTCAACTTAAAATAAAGAGAGGTATATTTCTGCTCAATATTCTGTACAATAATTCACTAAATAAAGTGACAAACTATAGCCATGAAATAACCAAGAGACTGACATCAATATATCCTTCCTTTCACTTCAAATTCATTCTCTTGGCAAACACACAATAGTACTAATGGTCAATTAAAAAGCAAGTGAGGAAAGATTCATGTCTTGCAAGGCAGTAAATTACTAACTGGGTTTTCTAAAAATCTAAATAATATACATCCATTGAGTTTGCAGAATATTCTTATTTAACAACTAATATTTAATAATTAGATACATAAAATAGAAAGAAGTATTTTATGTAATTTTTTTCCAAATCAATACATGAATGAAACAGAATGACAGTATTACTTCATTTTTTTCAGAATACATCAAATTTATATCAACCACAGAAAATAAATAAAAAATTATAATATGATGGTAAAAGATAATCAGAACATATTTACCTTTAGTTTCCGGATTTGCCTCACAGCTCTCTGTGTTGGAGTGAGATAGGTTTCCTCATTGTTTTCTAGATGTGGAGAACAATGCATCACATATCTCTTTTGACGACCACTGTAAGTTGTTCCATTTTTGGCAAAACGAGATGGATGCCCCATTGGAGTCACACCTGGTAAAAGCAACAGCATTAAGTTGAACTAAGAACCAACAAATATTTTATAAAAGAAATGCAACAGAAATATATGGTACAAGTAATCTTGAAATTAAGATAAGGAATTAATCAAAATTTGTTTAATATGTATTATGAGAGATATTTTATTTGATTTAAACTAAAGGTATGAGATGAAAAATAACTACAAATATAGATTCAAAATAAAATGATGAATAATGTAATTTTTGAGTAGTAAAAATGCAACAAAGGATGGTTTTTATGTAGGTTTGTCTAAATAACACATAAATAAAAATAATTGAAAAAACAATAAGTTTTCTGAGCTACAATAATCAACTTAATGAGAATAATCACTAAATCAACTGCTAACAGAATAAACTAAAAAAATAATGAAGGAAGAAAAGCTATTTGTTAAAAAGCAATAACTACAAAGAATGACAGACAAGAATACAGTGTAAGTAGCATATTTTAAATTATGGATCAAAAGTTAAAATGAAGAATACTACAAATAACATTTCAAAATGTTCACGATATTTTTTACCACTGAAATTCTGAAGGATTCTGAGAATGAGTTTGTGATGCCAGAAAAAATTAGAGACAGTAAGAATTATGTCTTGGATACCGAGAAATCACTACATGCACACTGAATACATATAATATTTTACTACTATACACAGATAAAGACCTTAAGAAATGTTGACTGCCATTGAGTTTTAACTAATTATACCAATGTACAGATAACTGGACATGGGCTGTTAACATGTTCATAATACTACTACAAGGAATTTTCCAATTCTACTCAACAGCAACTTTCGCATAGAGAATAACCCAAAGAATACCACAACTCACATTTCCAAGATGAACCATCTTCAAAAAAGTCAGCCTGCCATCCTAAAACACAATATATCACCTATAGTAGCAAATTATCATTTTTAAAATTGGAACATGACATGGAGTTGGTCAAGAGTCAACATAAAGTGATGAGTTATCTTTTGAATTCCTTTCTGATCCAAAGAGAGATATATACACAAATTATACGGCATAAACATAAGATAAACCTACCCCAACGATCTGTAGATCCAACACTGCTACATATGCTGCTGGCACCAAAACTATGAAGAGAGTCCACATCATCTCCAAGATGGCCACCACTCGGAGTCATGGATGCTTCCGCCTCTCTACCAAGGTACATCCCTAAAGGTGTCACAGCACGTGCAGAATGGGGGAGAGATACTTCAGGCTGTCTTCGATAGGATGTTCCATCTGCAAAAGACTAAGGGCAGAAACCAATGAAGGGACAGACTATCACAGGTAGGATTTCCAACGTTATTTTGATATTATATAACTAACTCATATATTTGGCAAATTTCTCGTATGTTGCAGCAATCCATATGGTAGGGTGCAGAGTAATTACGCCCAGGTGGGCGTAGGGTAATTTCAGCAAGAAGTAGCATCATAAAAGCAAACACAACTGCTCAGTAACATAAATTAGGCCTGGAATAGATTCTTTGTTCAACCTAATCTCTGGTCCTACACAAATTCTCTTCTTATTTACGTAAATTACAACTCAAATCTCTTCTAGGACAGATTTAAATAAGGCTAATTATGATGGGGAATATTAAACCATTTTTCAAATCAATTTGCATTAAGCAATTCACATGGCATATTCATATTAAACTAGCATTTATTTTTAAAATGAAGAGGGGCCTTCCTTAGACTTTCATTGACCCCCAAAGAGCAAAATGCATTTTGGAGATTTGTTATCAAGCACTTTGGCAACTACATATACAATGTGATGAATAATTTATCATAATTTAAACCTCTCACAGAAATTAAGGTTAATCAAGATAAATAACATTTTTGACTGTTGTTAAATCTTGTCCATAAAGTTCAAAGTTGGTCAACAACAATAGTTTTCAAAAGTAATGGTTTCTATGCATAATATAAAAATATATATTTAACATCAAAACCATAGCTTTTCAAATGCTTTAACAAATATAAATAAAATAATAAAATACATAAAATAACCACAATATAAAATATCCTTCTTTATTTAATAATATGATAAAAGGAAATTATGTATTTAAAAAAGTCAAAGGTAGAGATTTGAGGAATGGGATAGACAATGCAGCCGTTAATTGATTCCTAAAACAAAATTTATAAACCATCTAAATAGCTGGTAAAATAAAAATTTGTAGACAAAATCTATCAATGTGGGTTGATTCAAGCAAAAATTTTTTCAAAATCGAAAAACAATGCTGAAAAACAAACTCCAAATAAAGATAGCAATTCCAAAGATTCCAAGAAATGAGCTCAAATTTTCTAGTAGAAAACATTCATCCAATTTTTTTGTAAGTGGGTTACAGATCTTAGTCAGGTAGAGTCAGGCAGGTCCTACGACAGGTTGTGTTTACAAAAACCACTATTTGAACTACTTTCCTAGTTGAATTCTCCTTTTAACGTATTACTATGGCGTATTTTATTACTTTCGCACCTGCCATACGCCACAAAAATAAACTTCATATATTTTATATAAGAACACATAGTCTTACTGCTATTTCCAACATTATGACTCGAATAATTTCGGAATCGTAAAAATAGAAGAAATAGTTCTCCGCAGTAATAAATCACGAATGTTTTATTTATCGATTAGGCCGCACAATCCAGGGTATTTGGAGATTAAATCCCAAAGGTCGAAGAATTCTGTATTCGGTATAGAATTCTCTAGCTCAAAACGTGGTGAAAACTTCAAAATTACGTTGTATTTGAGACATTTGCTCAACAAAATAACCGAAAATCATATGTGAAGAATTAAAAAAATAATCTTCGGAAGTTTAACACGTAAGATATCCTAAGAAGTCTTCCGCATCGAATTTCAAAGGCTCTTCCGACAGATTCATTTTGGATTGGGCTTGTTTTGTACCACGGACATTCGAGGATTTACCTTACCATTACGACCCATTTAAAAAGGATACGAATGCCCCATTACATTTTTTCGAGCACGAGAGGATAGCTGTTAACTAACCAGAACTTAATGAGAGCTTTCTACTACTCCTAAAACAAGAGGGCAGAAAACGTCTCAGAGCACTCCAACGACCGTAGAAAAAGAGAAAACCACCTCGCTTTTAATGTGTTCTCCTGTTCATCGTACCGCGGAAATCACCCGAGTCTTTTTTCGCCAGGGATTTTTTCGTCAACCCAGATTGCTATTTCTGCACCGTTCGCGTTTTTTGCAGTCCGGAGATTCTGGCAGAGGGCCATCCAAGTCTCTAGCGGTTAAAAGACCGGATTTTGGGATAATGTGCGCGGCTGAATGGTGGCTCTGATGAACTACTCAGGTAGCGAGGTATCCCCTCCATATCCCAGCTGTGCCGCCTCGAGGTTTTTCCGTGTTTTTGTTGTTGGAGATACGGTGATGAGGTGACCAGACTGTCGGAGTGAAAGACCGAAAACGTCGCTAAGTCTTGGCGGTATTGAACCGATTTTCGAGTACTAGCTAAAACATCCAGTGAATCTAACCAGTAATACTACCGATCTAAATTAATTGTAAATTAATAATGGATTAAAGGGTTATAAAGGTGATGGTTATATTAGAACTTAGAATTGACGTTAATCTATCGTATTGTATTTTTATTTTATAATGGTCCGTTTCAAAAATAATTTTGATATTTTTCAAAGTTTTTAATAACTATTATAACACCTCATTTACGATATGAATGACGGCGAGGACAATATAAACAATATAAATTGCCTAGGTAAGTTTTGCAGCCTTTTTTTCACGGCAAGAGCAACTAGTAAAGCTATAATTGATATTCATAAAACTGATGAATAAGTTAGAATTATCAATTTTTTAACGTGGATAGAAATGATATTTCATCAAACAAATTCCGCAGGACTCACTCACTCGAAGTCAGAGATAAACGCATAAGAAAGGACGACGAAGGAAAGATTTTAGTGACAACTAAAACTCAATCCCAGTTTATAGCAAACGATTTATCGTACGATTTTTCTTATCGGACACACTGAATGGCCAATGAGAAAAATCGTATGACAAATTGTTAGGAGTAAACGGACCAGTAGGGATTCTGAAACATGAAACTTTTCAGGGCTTGGGACCTCTCGCACCGTAATAGATGGTGTGGTAGAAAAACCTTACTGTCCATTAGGCTCGGCACCTCGCATTCTTCATAATTGTTTCAGTAAAATCACTGATAGGGAAAAATAAGAAAGTGTTATTTTATGCGAGATAGAAAGGAGAGAAAGAGGCACTGAGGATATTTTCTCAAATTTGTGACGATATTCTCCAATACTATACGATGTGTTATGCAGAAACGAAGCTTCTAGGAGTAACTATGACGAGAAGCATATTCACATGCGCTTCCGTTGATATTCTAGTGATCTATCGTGGTTTGCACCGTGATAGTTTCATTCAAGCTTCTGCATGATGACTAAAGGAGCAACTCGGTGAAATGATTTTTACTGGTGTTTGTCATTTTATCTAAGAAATAGACTATATTCTTAACGACGGACAACAACGAAGAATGACTCAAATCCAACAACCTTCCTTCGAAGAGATAATTCAATCGCACTACCTTTATCACCAAATTTAGAACACAAAATATTAAAGGATAGAAGTCGTAACGTGTCTCGGGGTAAGAGTTTTTTTTTTTTCAATTTCATCCAATACAGCGAATTGTAGGCGAAATTTCTATCAAGATTCCCATCATGATAATTTGTTCCCATTTCGACCTAATGGAGTGCATCTAATCTTCTGCAGAAGAAAAAATCGTGCATTCTGTGAATTACGATTAACGATTTCCGTGCATTGGAGGAAATAATGATGCTGACCTCAGCGATGCAACACAGTGACCTTATATTGCAACGATTACTAATGATAATATACGCATCATACAATTGTGCATGAGATAAAAAGAAGAAAATGTTACATATAGGTCACAGTAGCAGAATATAGAGAAAGTTAGCACGACCTCCAAACATTTACAAAATAGGTTTTGTTCAGAAGTCATTCCGTGTCGAATTTACTCGTAACACGATTGAGAAACAAAAAAAATAACCTGAAATTTCAATTTTACGAACTGCCAAAGTTCTCTCAGTTTCTTTACTCGAATTTTTCCTCTAGGAAATACTAGACATTGATGGGTCAACGCAATTTACCAACATCGCTGATAAATCTAAATGAAACTAAAGATTATCATTGACGAATATTTCGATACTCTAATAACATCTACTTCAAAGAGGGAATGTATTCAAGTGTATTACTTATTATGTACTCATAATCTTCTTATAAACTAGATAAACTACAGACAAACACATTCAAAAGTTTAAAAAATTGTTTCAATCGATTAAAGAATACTTAAAACTCTTTACTGTCATTTTTCAGTTTTCCTGTACCACCCGTTCACCTAATGCGAACAATTTTCCAAAAAAGAGTAGCGGATTGGAGAAAGGTGATTGTCATGCGCACGCCAAGTTCTACAATTTTATTGACGATTGGAATACGTACTCACCATAGCTATACCATTTCTTCTTGTCAAAAAGTTCACTTTTTCATGCAATGCTGTCTTATCTTTGTTTGTTTACTTACATCGCTGAATATTGTATGGATTAACATATGAATGCGGAGTAACTGTCACTGTATGGCTCTTAGAAATATGAAACTTTTTTCCTCTATTTAGTGAACATATGAATTGTGCATATTCCATAACGTATTCTTGTGAAAATGGCGAGAATGTAAACAAATTTGACTTCAACAATAGCATTTATCGTCGTTGTTTAAAGTGATGGATTTTGGCAAAATCACTGTATGTTTCACCAACATTTGCGTTGCTGACAAAAATACTATTCTCAGTCTAACTAAGAGCAGTGGGGAATACAAAAAGTAGTAAAGGTTGTAATCAACCTATAAACTTAGCCTGCCATTCTGATAACGAGAAAAATCGAAATATTTTCCGAAATTAGATAAGGTTAGCATTCCATCTACAAGAGGATACCACGGGCTAATTGTAAGTCATTCTGGCGGTTTTGATCAATATATTTAATTAGTTGTAGTCAAATTTGTTAAACATAACTGTTCGCATCCATTTACGATTACATTCCCCTGGATCTGCACATGGCTGGAGAGATTATGAAAACTCTAACAGCCTCCTTTTACGATTGACTTTCAAAAGTCATAAGGTTGATTTCAGAGAAGATCTTCGCTTGACTGCCTCACATCATTTCTTAAGACGTGACGATAACTCTAATTCGCATGCCTAGTTAAGCAATGTCCTTGGATTATATAAATGATGGATGATCAATGTTATTTTTATCAATGCTGCCGTAGGAATCGAAAAAGCATTTCCATGATAAAAAATATCCATCGCTTGATTTTCTAACATGCACTTATTATTTAATTTGAAATATTGTTTATAGTCTGTCGAGCCAAAAATCATTTCAAAATCGATTCCTTGTATTTGCTGCGTCAATAGAATGAAAGTCATAAATACTTAATTATAATGATAAAATCGCTTCATAAACTAAGAATTACTTTTTACGATAAAATCTGCATGATTTGATAACCTAATGCTCTGTCTCGAGATATTAGTGGATGTTATCAACGAATTTCCTCCCCGCGCCACATATCCAGACCTACCGATGTGAATAAAAAGAAAGGTTTTGGTATCCACGAACAATTTGCGGCCTATTCTAAATGTTTTCACATTTTCGGGGGGTTACTGTAACCTAATAAATATACATAACAGTTATGGAATGATATCTGCAAGGAAAACAATAATGTACATTCGTTTACGGAAATTAGGCAATACCGATGGAAATGAGAAGGCCAAACAGAATCTTTGTCATTATTTTCATATCGCACCGTATCGTAACGCGCGCTAAAATTTTTCATAGACGTTATTCGTTTATATAGTCTCAAAAGATAGAAAACAAAAGCCACTGCAATCCACGTAAATGAAAAATCCCTTGTCCTAATTTGAAGACAATTAAAATTAGAAAAACCAAAAATCACATAAAATACTTAGCAGGGTAAAGCGTGAAATTTACTTAAATCATTCTCCGAACTTATTTTTAGTTGAATGAGTTCGTTAAAAATATCTTCACAGATTAACAAGGGTCAATCGCAAAGTTCAGAGTTGATTTTTTGTCGAAAACATTCCCTTCATTTTGTATGCGCTCTTTCCTGGGTCACTAAAAATTATATTTTTATTGGAAAAGTTTTTCAAAAGACCGATTAAAATTCAACAACGAAATCTCAATCAGATTACTAAAATACACCAGGGATCTTCGGTTTTCCAAAAAAACGCAATTATCATATAAGACCCGGGTGTTCAAACCGCGCCCCGTTAATGTTCTTGTAGGTCCTTTGACCAACTATATGCAGCCTAGTATACATTCCTCTATTTTCCCGATGGTATCATAGAAATTTCTAAGCTTGATAACACTTGATAATTAAAGTGAAGAAAAGCGAATTCTTGTTAGAATTTAGTCTAAGAAGTGTATCACCATACTCGCTTTACCTATCATAGTAATATAACAATATAACCATTTTCGATGAGTAATAATTAATTTTACGATGACAACTTTCAAACATGTATGCATCGAAGAGGGGAACGTGCGGTTTGGGAACGCAGTTATTACAGGGTTGCCACATAGATTCCAAACCCCCTCGTTATCCTGGATATTATGTAAACCCGCAAAACCATGTAAGTACTCTTATTTCTTTCCATAGTTGCGCATTGTTTGCGTCTCTGGGAAGTTTACATTGGAGCCAATGCGATCCGTTAGGGAGGTTTGCTCTTAGAATAATCGCTACTTGATCAATAACTTTTCTCCTTATCCGGGGAAGAAATCGGACTTGCGAAACGCTGATGAAACAAGGGGTCCAAAAGACGATGCCATCGGACGCGAATTTTTCCGCCCAGCCATCCGGGGAGGTCATGAAAATCACTCCGGGGCAAACGACCCACACACCCTGCTTCGCATTTATCGATCTAGCAAGCGTTCGCCAAATGGCTACCCACAGAGAGAAAGAGGAAAGAACGAGACAACAGACGGCGCCGTCGCGAAAGGCTCGCTTTGAACGACGCAGAAATTACGAGGGGGGAAGCTCAAACACGGGGCGAAATTGAAAAAGAAAAATATGGATGAATGTGAGACGCAGTATGGCCTTGATTAGCTGACGGAGACTGGCTTCCCGAATCTGTTTGAGAGAATGGATATCGTCAAGGGCTGAGATAATCCTGGAGCCAATTAATTTGAAAGTGGGCTCTTAAATACAATCCAGAGAAGGTTGTTTGGGTCAAATTTCGGCTCCTGAAAATCTGAGAAAATCACTAAGTTTGACCAAAACACAATCAAGTAGAACGGGAAATTAGAATGATGAAATAGTCACCGTGGGCTGAAACCGAAAAAAGTTGGCAAAAGATACAAAAACGGTTTTTCAGAGTCTGGACTTCGAAACTTCGCAAGGCCACTCTTGAATAAGTTCTACTAACTCAAGAAGAACGTTCTTTACGTAGATATTAGCGCATTAACAATACAGAGGGGATCAAAGTTAACCAAATTTTACGATAAACCCAAGTTTTCAATTCTCTTCGCTGTGCGTTAAGTTCATATCATGTGAGTTATATTCATTCCCAGATAGTATACTTATTATTATCATTAGAAAAAATCATCGGGTAAAATATGACTTATAAAATTCTCTTTTGTCATATAATTTACATGATCAAAGTTATTAGCCAAAATACAATTAGCTATTAGACAAAATGGCGGACCTATATTTCAAAGCAAATTTTTACCTAGAAGTAGAATAATAGGATTAGTTTTATTGGTGCCTCGATAGCCAAGGTCATTAACACCAGCCACTGATTCCAGATTTGTTTTACTGATCCTGATTAGTTAATATCCAGGCCAATATGAGTCAACTGTAAAGGGAACAAAATGAATTTAAACGAAATTTTTAAGTCATAAAAACAGTTACGAAAATTTAAAACGGTGTAACGATAGTTAAATTAATACCGTCACAAACAACTTTTTAAATTAACCCCTTTCTACTGGCTTCCTTTTACCTAGAGAGAGAAAGTAGTTGAAGGCGATATCGAACGAAACGAGATTCTTTGAATCCTTCAGAAAGAGAAACTGAATTAAAATGTTGCGACCATTAGCGACTCCAAGAAAAATGGCCTTCCACAAACAGTGCATCGTCCGAAGCCACGCATCGCAGGTCCGTATTCCCAGAGCTGCTCGGAGATAAGTGAAGTATTACGGGCTAATGACCTTCCCAGTAGTAAGTTTCTAGGATTATATTCCCCACACGTCCAATGCATAAGTAACCACGAGGGGGCACTAACGCAAAACGAGAGAAGTTTCACTTGTAGAAACTTCGGCACTTGAGACTTGAGCCACCGTAGTTTGACCGATGTGCGATAAAAATATACGGATTGATGCGATTGTTAACAAACAACACTGAAATATTAAAACGCGAAAGTGCACGTAATTTTAAGAATATCTCTATAATAATGTATAATTATTATATTTATAAATTATATATTTCTCCACTACTCCAAAGAGATTTTTCCAAATGAACTAAACACGAGATATCGGCCGACTTGAAATTAGAGCAAAGGTTTCAGAGTATATTATTTACAAGGATATGATTCTTATATCGCTGATGTATAAGCATTTATTTCTTAGAAAATTTTATCAAAGAGCGGGATTTGGCATTATAAAAGAATACCATACACCAGAAAGTACACTAAGAATGAAATCGCAAGATATTTCAACTCAAGACGAATTTATTATACCTCATCAAACCAAGAATACCCAATAGAACAATTAGTTTATCACTGTCAGTACATTCGTCTACCATTACTTATGAACGTAACATGCCAACTCAAAAGTAATGAACATTCTTCGTCAAAAAATGCTTTCAGGAGGTGAAGCATAATTGGAAATGTTGACGATTCCGAGAGCAAAGAGAATTAAATACAGCGAAATTACTCGGTCCTGTTCTGCGGTATTGACATTTGCATGCACGTGATTGAAACCTGTACATAGCGGAAACCTGCCCATTTTTACGGCACCATGAGATTCCGCTAAAGGCAGATTTCGCTGTATTATGAAATAGAAAAATATGTGAGAACAGTTGCGATACAAGAGAAAAGGGAACTACCGCACGCAAACAACATTCTCCCAAGCTCTACATTTAATTCGCTTCATAAAGAACCACATCACAAACCAGAGCATCGGAAAGCGTTGGATGGTACAATTTCCGTGCACGCTATGCACGAACGAGATACTCCTATCGCTTCTTCTTCGTGACTCGAATTAAAGACGAGGAACGTAGCTTTCGAGCTTAACGCGTCGGCATTTTTAAAGCAGTGAATGAATGTAAAGTTCAATTCAACTGACTTCATAGAGCATACTCATCTCCTAAAAGACTAATTTCGGGTCCGCTTTTATAAAATTTCAGGTTATATTCGCAAAACCGCATACTAATTGTGTCATATTACTGTCAGTACAGTTCGAATTAACAAAAAAATCACAAAACCGTGGATACTTTTTCCTAAGCTTTACTTAGGTTTTCTTTATCCACAAATAATTTTTCTATCCCTATTTATTTAATTACCTTTTAGTATTGTTTATTAATTAGATTAAATTACATTTATGATGAGTTGAATGCAAGAGGAGACTCCATAGTTTCAATTTTACCCAAATTAAAGACATTATTTATTTAAAGGAATGAACAATCTGTTTTTCTCACATTCATTGTGACTGGTATACACGAACTGAATCTTATTTACGCATTCTACTTCTCTGTGAGATAAATATTTTTGGAGTACCGATAGATATTCACGATTTATAAAGTTTGACTCGTAGAAGCAGTATGCGCGCCGATCGTAAAGAAATAATAAACACAATAAGGGTCAGCAAGCTGTTATAATACCGTTTATCCATTCTACTATTCACATATATACATCTACATTATACTGTCTACATTATACTATTCTTCAGATCGTAATGGTATCAATGAAAAGGGCTTTAGTACCAGCGAAGTAATCAAGAATTACTGAAGTAAGAACTTCGTTGTAGGGAATCTATCGGTTCATAATTCTAAAGTGGAGTCTTTAATTTCAGAAAATATCCCATTACTTTCCGATAACATTTTACAAGCTTTAAATCCTCCTAATTGATCATTTTCTTCCTGTTAGCGTGGGCAACAACGAGCTTTGGAGACGTTGTTGACTTCGATTTTAACTCAACCGATGACTAAGATCAAGATTGATCGACCTCGGATATCCAGGCAAATCAAGCAGAAAATAAAAGTGAAATGAATTCCATAATCTGACAATCAGATCGTGGAAATTTCCACCGCCACATGGTGCAAGTTAGTTTTACTACTTCCGCATAATGTGCTTTGAGTTGTCCGAATGTATCTTTTTTCTATAGAGGCTAACATGAGAATTTTACGAAAATGTCACTGTTTAACATCCGCGTTTTTAGTTATATCATTAGAATTAGACAGAGTTGCTTCTTGAAATTTGGTAACAATCTTCTGCCTTACGTTAAAAACTTACCGGTACTCAAGTCTGTCCCTGGTATTAATTGTTTTTTTGTCAGACGATTCGCTACAGCATATTCCTATGTGTTTTCCTGCAGCTCAATATCGTTTATGAATCTCTGGCAATCGACCCTTTTTTGAAATTTGCGCCCGCACGTTTCTTAGGCCACTACAATCAATATCCTACCATTCCATCTACTTCCAAAGCTAGCTAGCAAACTAGTTCCAAAGCTTTCTCTTTTATGATACACCGATAAAGAATCCATTCACCAAATTTCCACCACTTTCCTAATTTTTCTCCGGACTCTTCCTACATTTGAGTACCTGCCAACCTTTAAAGATATCGAACACTTTAGAAAAGTCATCCTTTTTTTTTAAACTTATTTTACAATAATGAAGTGAACTTCTGAAACACCATATCTGAAAAGAAAGATGAATACCCGAAAATTCTCAAAAAATAATATAAAATTTCGTGAAATATCGATATCGGAGGAAAGATGAAAAATAAACTCCAAGGCTTACGTTAAAGATATAACAAATGATTGAAACGATGCTTAGGAATAAAAAGAAACTTTACAAGTGATGGTTGAACCTAAGAATTTACTCCACGAAGAGATTTCCTCTAGAACGACCCAAATTTTCTTCTACGAATCGAAGGATTAAACTCAAGGAAAATCAAGAAAGTCCCACTCACCCTCAAGGTGGATTGTTGAATGCACAACTGCTTTTCCTGTTCCTTCCTTCCGCCTTTTTTGATAAATCACGAAATCTCTTATTAATTTTAACTCCCAAAGCCCATAAATAAAAAAATAGCTCAATAGATTCAAGCAATGAGCACAAATCATCATTAATCTCTTATATCATCATTATCTCTTGGTATCTTATTTGCTTGTAGGTGCACCTTAAAATTATAATTTCTTGAAAACAAAAATTAAAAGACTTGTAATCCTCTAGATTTGACTTATTTCCTTAGAAAACAGGAGGATATCATTTTACTTTGAGGACGCTTATGAGAGGAGTATTTAAAGAAAAAATTTAATTTAAATAATTACAACACAAGAGAAATTAAATTTAGAAACCGCCCGAAATTACGTGGATTTAAAATATTATAATTATTGAACAATTACTTTTCTTCAAATTAAAATAACAACCGAAGATGTTTAAAGCCGCTGAACAAAAGGTGTATAGGCATTCGTGTACATGATATCGCCAGGAAATAAAATAGAAATTCATCTAAGCTCTTCCCTACCCCGATATATGATGAGTCAAAAATTAAAGTTCTAAAATCATGCTTAGCATTTGACATTCTGCATTAAGTATGGCACATACATCAATGTTATGTAAGTAATTCAAAACTTAAGTGTGAATGTTTAATTAAACGTAACATATGTATGAATGTAATGAAATTTGAAAGAAGAAATTTAATGAAAGAAATAAGAAGATAAAGAAATTCAAGATACTAAGTCGAAGATTAACAAAACTTCGTCTTTTATGAATGACCATCAATATACCTATATGATTGAAATACGATAATGATTGAGGGATATGTAGAAAGAGTTCTTCGAGTGGGAGACTGCAAACGAATGTATCCGTCAATGTTAGAAACTTATTGATAGAAATCTCGAATGATAAGGTCAAAGAAATCAACGCGTTGGCGAACGATAACTAACGTAAAACGAAGCTTTCTAATCTGGGCTGTAAATATTGAAAAAAAACATGAGCTCCATTTGAGAGTGAAACTGTGCAAAGACGATCGCTGTTTACATTCGAGGTCATGAGGTCGTTCGCAATTCGTGATAGTCTCATAACCAAGATTATAACACGCGTCACGCAAGCAAAATATTTTCAGCACTCCGTCTTGCAGTATCGTGACAGCATTTCCTCGGACGCTCGGCTTTCACATATTATCCTAGACTACGGTTCCCTTCACCGCGAAATTTTCGGGAACGCTTCCGTGATTTCCATAAAAAAAAGCAAGCAAAATAATAAGGCCATCGTACCATATCGTAAGATCAAGTTTTTAATGTTCTTAAAATTACTCACAGGGCAATGCGTATGGAAAGGTAAGGTCTATTCGTATTTGACCCTTTCAGCTTAATGATCGACTTAGTCGACTACATTTCCATTGAGTTCAAATCAAATATTCAGCGAAAGGGTTAATTCCTCGTTGTTATTAAAAATGAAAACGAAAATTATAATGTTAACATCAATGCTTACGAAAAATTCATAGAACATTGAAGTCTTTTGGAGGACTTTCCAAGGATAACCATGTAATTTCCCCGACAGCATCGGATCACAAACACAAGAATAAGAAAATTAAGTATCTTCCAACTTATCGTCATATTCGATACAACTTGAACACGTAGAAGAGACAATGTTCACCGACTGCGTGCATATAAAGCTCAAAGTAAGTATAATTTGAATCTTAGCCTATCATTACTGATTCCGAATTTCATTCCATTCGAGTTAAATTCAAAACAGAAGTAGGTATATATAGTACAGCTTAAATAGCGTACACATGCTCAATCTCCTTTACTTATTGAGTTCACAAGGTTCGTTAGAACCAGAATTTGATCTTAGAAATTGATAAAGAAAAATACATGCGGAAGTCGCAGCAGCGGCGTGAGACGGCCAAATCCTCCATCGCTTATGATCTGAATAAAACTGCATGATATTCTCTCAAGGAAACGAACATCAAATACGTTGCATAGGTCGCGATAAGAAAATCACCACTAAATGGTCCCAAAAACATACAACAACACGCTAACAAGCTATTTTGAAGGTAGTAAGACCGTTACGAAGTGGGCCGATTCAATCAATTTCGCGCTGACACATGATAATATGGTTCACCCCTCTTGTAAGGTTGGAGATGGGGATGTTCATACAACTCGGTTCTCAACTCGTCGGCAAATATTTAAGTAGCGCTCGAGATTCATTCGCTAACGCTCAATGTAGACCAGTGCACCAGTATCTAAATATTCGCGGACTGAGGTCATCCGGGTAACCTCTAAACGTCACAATTCGAGAATAAGCAATTCCTTACTTTCCTTATATTCAGCTTCATAAGAGGTAACACTAGAATGTATTTTCAACCTTTTTTGGGCATTTTGAACTTCATAAGCGTGCAAAAAAATTACTGTTGCTTGTGTGAAATTTTGTTGCTGCAAACTAAAGCAATTTCGTGATGGAAAAGGTTTACCGTCGAACTTCATCATATTTTAATATAACGTTAAATTTTATGATTATGTTATGTCTTATCTGCGCACTACTTTCATAATTCTCCAGTTATTACGTTCCAGATAATTCCACATAAACATAATATTTCCGATTCGTTCAAATTTTACGCTACCTCACGAATATCGGAATGCCGTGGATGTAGAGACTGTATTCACGTACATATGAGTTCCTCCCACTTCTTTCTCTAGTATAGAAAAGATAATTTGAGATAATTTTTCCAACGAAAATCACACCCTAAGCAGAGTGGGTTACAAAAAGACACGAATCCCGTGGTTGCGCCGCTTTCGCTAATTATTTTCTTTTAAAAACATTAGTAGCATAGCATTAGTAGTGGGAATGAATGAAATTCGAAATAACACATTAACACAAGATACAGATATCATTTCCTAGGTTTTCGAGGAAGAGGTGCCGCTGCTGAGGATACTTATACAGTGTATGTGCAGCTGCTGCATATTTACAGCTGTACGTATATCACGTATATTACTCACATCCATGTCACACCAGTACATCTGAGATATACAAGTACCACAATATAACGCCTCTCTCCACAACCTTAAACAAAATAACCAAAACGTTCGATTCTAAGTTAAAACTTATCCAAAATACTTTATTTTCCACAATCTGGGATTACAACCTCAAAACAACTATCAGCAAATGCCGCCGCCCAAAAGCTGTGTTAATGAATTTACCCTAACTTAATACCCAACCTTAATCCGAGTCAGACGCCCTACCCTAACCCATGATCTTCAGCAAAAAGAAAGTGATTGCTATAAAACCATGGATAAGACCCCGAGTCAGGAGCCATGAACATAAGTTTTCCGGAAGGAAGTGAATTTATTCCTCGTCGTCGTATATCACTCACATCTACACGAAAACGTGGAACCATTTATAGAACACGCCAAGTCTTTGAAACCAGCGCGATCTACTTCTCGACGAAAACTTAATTCGATGAGTACATTACCTTCATGGTCTACTTCCACTCTAAGTCTTCTGAATCAATTCCGCCGAAACATCAATCCATTTAGAGGGAGTTCACCTCATTTTAATGGGTCAAATACGACACGTCCACCGACAAAATTACGTGAAAAACACATCGGTACGGGTTAAATGCAAAGGTTACGCAGCAACTCACCGGGGAATTAGAGATACTGAACTAGGCCTCCGAAGCTTTTGATCAATGTATAAGAGATAAAAATGAAAGATAACCTTATCTTACGATGAAAGGTAAAAATTTCGTTGACATCTCGTAACTTGATTCACTTGTAACTTACCACAGATAGATATGTCCTGATACTCAAATCAAGCTGCAATGATTTAAGGGGTTCCCGGATAGCCAAGTGGGCAAAGCGTTCGACAGCGAATGAGTCAGTGGTCCCGGGTTCGATTCCCAGTGGGAGCTCACGTACAAAATGACCTCAGATGTGGAAGCACTTTTAACAACACTACTACAATTATATACGGACAGATTCCAATTAGGAAAGTGAGGAATTGGATCATTTATATTTTGTGATAATGCGAGAATACGAGTTTTCCATGCTATTACATGTGTTACACTCTTCAGAGAGACATTAGGGAGTAATTTCCCACAAAGCTGTTAAGGAAGGAACTTCAATCAGACAGTAAATGCGGTTTCTGAACAAATCAGAATTAAATACGGTTTCTGAACAAAAATATACAAACGTGAAGCAATTTTTTAACATAGGAGCTATAGGGAAAAGAAGACCGATCACACTCAGGAATAATACGATAAATTAAGCCAATTTTCTAAATAATTCACTGGAAAATTCAATCGACTTAACTAGCTTCGATTTACCTCGAGAATAAAACGAGGAATAGTTATGTCCATGTCCATTACTTTCCAAAACGTTTTCATGAGCATTATTCTTTAATAACCATGAGTATTTTTAGATAAACCTACATGCTCATTGCTTATACTATTATTTACTTATTTAAGACTCACCAGAAAAGTAGTTAGTTAGATCTAGCATGCACATTTCAACCAAATTTTAGAGGTAAAACTTTAAACCCTTTTAATGCTAATTAAATCCATAGAATATCAATCAGAAAACATGAGAAATGTAAAGTTAAATGCGTTTTAGAGGCGATTATAGCTACTAATTCAACGAGAAAAGCCAACGGAAACTATAAAGCAGCAATGTGAAGAAAATTTGATGACCTCTATTCTTCCTCTTAAGGTAAATCAAGATACAACACAGAAACAAATTTTCTAACACGAGAAACAACTAGTTTTGATAACTAATTTTAGCTTGCGTGACATTCATAAAATATTAAAATCCGTCCTAACCCGTAATCTAAATTCAGAAAAATCAGGATAACTCGGACATAAGCGGTGATGATTAAAGATTCGTTTCTGAGTTAAGAAGTATCGACCATAATATTTTGATTGGCGGGCGTTTTCCTGAAGAAATGCAACTCCCTCACGAGATTTAAAAGTATTACTTACATGAATGACAAAACTTTGTAGTGCTACTTATAGGAAGGACGAAACTTCGTATAACTTACACATGAACAAAGCATTTAGACGTCGAAAAGAAAGAGCACAGAGAAATTTAACAATGAAATTGATATGGACCATATAATTTCATCGGTGGCAGATTTGAAAGGAACATCGATTAAAAGAAATTCAGATCTAGAACTGAAAATTGCCTCACAAGACGAAAGAACCGAACCGCATCAAACCTTCTGTTGTAATCCAAAAACGAAAAGAAAGGTTCAAACGTCACAGCATGGAAGAATTGCTGAAACACAGCCAAGATTTACTTTCGTGAACCCTGGATGAATCAATACGCTTGGAAATCCGCCACCAAACAGAAAAAAAACGCACTTCAACGCAAAAAGATATCGGGAAAGAGCTTTTAAGCGCGTTTAACCTCGTTCATTGAAGGAATGAATCTGACATTTGACGAATCATCCTAGGAACGTCATCTCAAAAACCTTTCGTATAGGTACCCATAATTGGAAACCGATTGCTCATTTCATTGGACTAATTTCAACTCCTGTAAGTTTTTAAGTCCGCTGTTTTACTTAAGTTCAACTTGCATACTTGGAATCTACGGACGAAATTATGAGAAAGGGAAGAGAATGCCAGAAAGTTCATAGATGTTCCAAATATTCAACATGCATTAACTGTTTTTCGATAACCTTTGGAGCGACAGACTAGTTAACAAGAGGAGACAAGATCTTTCCCTGATTAACCAGCACTACGATGAATCTGGGGTCCAATTAATCAATAGAAATCAAATCTAGTTATGAAGAGCAATCGATTGGAGGCGATGGATTCCATTCGCTAATAACATGTTCCTATCCGGGGCCGCCTACACGCGTCTCTTGCGTCAGAGATTCAATTTAATCAATCAACCTGTGCATGCAAATCATCCATCGTAGATTCTGTAATCATGGATAGAGAACGGAGATTCTGTACATAATGAGCATATTGAAGATCTCGCTACCCCATCACACACAAACCATACAGAGATGAAAGCTCTTTCGAATTAACTTACAGTACAGATGATGCTGCCTAACAACAAAATCTATGGTAAATGAATTTAAATCGTCCTTTTGAGATGTTGATGCTAACCTAGAAATTGATCCTAAGGAATTCATAGAGACACGTCCGAAGCACCTTACCTTTAACTTATATCTCATTTGTAACTATTCCGCTACGTCGAATACGGATTCACGGCCCTCTTCTATTTGAAGGGATCGCATTAATGATCAGAAAATCGAATGATAAGCAAACATAATATTATATGCATATGAATAATTACAAGCACAGAATATAACGTCATTGTGCGTTTTCTCTCAAGGAATTGAAAATAATTAGGAATAGTCTAAGAAGAATGAGGGATGAAAATTTGGAAATCAACATAAAGGAAAAACAAATCATTCATAACTGATAGTTCATTTCCTTAGAAGAGTAAGCGAAAGGCTTCAATGAAGTTTCACGCGCCAAATAATACCACTGATGCAATTTGTGTGCTTTCTGACTTTTTTTTAAGTAAAAAGCAAATCGCAACTTTTGCTATGATGCTTGGTTT
The DNA here is from genome assembly GCA_000376725.2 of Ladona fulva. Taxonomy (NCBI): domain Eukaryota; kingdom Metazoa; phylum Arthropoda; class Insecta; order Odonata; family Libellulidae; genus Ladona; species Ladona fulva. The sequence goes on from KZ308194.1 coordinate 1,524,804, forward strand.
CTAAATACAACAACAAATAAACAATCCTGGAAAATAAAATTTGAAAAGTGAGATTCCTTAGCTTGGCTTGACTGCATTGAGATATTTCATTTAAGACCTTGATCATAAATTTTATGAATATGGCAGAAACTTGATGAAAACGAAAATAATTTTCCATAAAAAAAGTTCCTGCAGTTTAAAAATTTACGAGACCATATTCATTTATGAACACAATAAACTTCAAGGTCTCTCAAAAGTAGAAAGGAATATGCCAATATCATGAGCGTCTTTCACCATAGAAGTATGTTGAAGAGTGATCCTTACTTAAAAAATTGAAATGCTTCATTTAAATTCCATTTATAATAAACTAATAACGAAAAAATGTCAACTAGGACATGAGAAATCATTGAAGCCATAAGCACGTCTTAGAATACAGCACGTCCTAGAATAGAGTATTAATTGACTCTAAAAGAAATGAGCGAACAAAAATTGTAATAAAACATGGAAATTTCCTTCGAACACCATATTTTCTTGCCGATGGTGACTTCAGAGCTGAGGTCCTTAGAATAGTAATCTATCATAAAATATTATGGCCTGCTATTACGATAGATATTACACAGGGAATAACGAACGTTTTTTTTTTTTGGTAGACAAGGAAATTTTCTTTCCTTGTTTCTACGTTTCTGTGCAAATTTAGATTTGACCTTTAATGAAATACCATAAATTTCCTTTCCTTCCTTATCTTCCAAGGGCAGAGAGTTCGGTAACCAACCATATTACTGGATTCAGTTTGTAAACCTATAAAATCCTTAACAATTTAGAATCCCATTAAAATGAAAGGCAAAATTTGGTATCTATATGAATTATAATCCCTTGAAAGTGATATAGATTTTTAATGTACTAGATTTGGTTCTTATAATATAAAGTACCTTTGGATGGTAATGAATATGTCGATGTTTGTAAACATGCACGTTTGAATACATTCGACTAATCCGTCAGATCATATATCTGAACGATCTGGAACTCGACCTTTATTCATACTAATCTAACATTTCATCAGTTGCGTCAACGAAAACTTCGACAAATATGCAGACAAATGGAAAATGTACTGATTACAGTAATTTAATGACAAAAAATTACTTTTGACCATCATAAAACTTTCGTAATAGGCTAACTCGTTGAATATAAAATAAAAAGTAGAAAAAGGCTTCATTTTCTCGGAAGTAACGCTAAACTGTGAACGCCGCCGTCTAGGCTCAACGAACATTTTCAAGGATAAACTATTCCCAGTTATTATTTCAAGCAAACCTTTCTTCCTCGGACGTCAATTCAATTCACCGCGACCACAATTGATTCAATACAATACTTGCATTCAGGAAAATTATATAGGATGGTAAACAATAATTCGAAAATCGAAATAAGGACGCAGCAAAATTATAGTGTATTATAAAATATCAGGGAATTACCATCCGTGAAAAGAAGAAAATCTTTTTTATTACCTTAATTCTATTCAAATATCGGAGAAAAACTTCCACGTGTAACTTCCTAAAAGAATGAAAACCAACCATTTATAACGTTAACTAAACATTTCCGAGAAGTTAATGTTTAATCTTCCAATATCTTCGGGGGATTAAGAATTTTACAGTGACAATATACAATCTTCTTTACCGAGGTCGAGCTATAATAATTAGTTGAAAGAGAAATTGAAAATATAAAAGAATGAGCCGAGATCTTTATCTGTGGTTTCATAAGGAATTAATGAAGTGGCAAGATCTATCTACCTCCTCAAAGTTACAGCAACATAGGAGAATTTCAACAAGATTAAATAGATCTTTTGCCGCGTTTAAATCACTTTATCCACGAGTAAAAATTACACTTGAAGATATAGTTATAAAATTATCATTAAGGTAATACAATTTTAAAGCGAGACGGATAATTCTTTTATTTACTCCCTTAAAAATTTCAAAACCTCNATCTGTGGTTTCATAAGGAATTAATGAAGTGGCAAGATCTACCTCCTCAAAGTTACAGCAACATAGGAGAATTTCAACAAGATTAAATAGATCTTTTGCCGCGTTTAAATCACTTTATCCACGAGTAAAAATTACACTTGAAGATATAGTTATAAAATTATCATTAAGGTAATACAATTTTAATGCGAGACGGATAATTCTTTTATTTACTTGTTACCCTTAAAAATTTCAAAACCTCATCAATTTCGTCAAGTAGAAATATATCGAACGAATAAAAAGGTATTAAAATGGAATCGATTTCCGAGTCAATAAAAGGAAATCCTCCATAGAAACATAATATTAATAAAGAGATGACGTGAATGGAATCTCTAGAGGAAAGCTTCAGACAAACTACTTCTGCACGATCAATACGAAATTATTACCGACCTTACGATAAATTAATAAAACAAAAGCGACGTAGTTTGAAGATCCAACATTGGGGCCGAAGCTCCTACGATTAAATTAAAATGGCCCAAGTTATTTATTGAGATATACGTTAATCCTACGCACGAGAAACAGTTTGACCGACTGCATCGATAATCTATCAAATTTTTACGGCGCTGTATCATTATGGAAATCGATAATTCCGTGGAGTGGAGAGGAAATTGAAAGTGGAGCGTTTCCGTTATACTAAATTCATGGCTGCGGTCTCGGAATCTCCACGATGTCGAAAAGAGGAAATCGTTAACGCACTCCATAGCGCCGCTACAAAAGCACATTCCAAATAATTTCCGAAGGGCAATTCGAAATGGAGCTGATAGGATACGGCAAAAAAGACGCGTGAGTAAGCAAGCTGCTCCTGATGATGTATTTATTCAGGCTGCAAAACATAGAGTTTATAGTGCGTGATTAATGTGTCTCCATCGGGAAGACCCACGAAAGGTATTGCGGCTGCGAGTTTATTTTCCCGTTTGACCTTCTATTTCTGAACATAAGCGGGAATTCTAAACGATCAAAACTTTTTATAGGAATAGCTTAAAGGTATTTTATGCTAATGAGAGCTGAAATAGCAAATGTCGCGGAAAATCCTTCCGTATACGAAAGTGTCTACGAACTTCTAAGCTAGCTTCGTGTGGTGGAGTATTCGCTGGGAGATTTCGTTTGCTTTCAAAATAAGTCTGCTGAAATATTTCAATCTTGTAGCAATAAAAGAATAAAACTCGACGGCTGTCTACAATTAAAATCAGGAATTTACGGATGAAAACCACTGATGAATCTAAGTTTGTCTTAAAGAAATTCTGAAATACTTGCCTACAAAGAAATTTCCAATGAATGGTAACATTTGCAATTTGGTCAGAGGACCAGGTGGCAATGGTCAAGGGGAAGAAAGAAAAAAAAGTAAGGAGATCCGTCCGGCATTCACCCAAAGACACTGAGGAAAACCACTCCAAAAACCTCCCGTGGACAGTACAGAACTTAACAATGACTACATAATTATAGTAAATACAACATAATAATACAACATATAAAATCATACATAGGATATCGTTCATTAACATAGAAAATATATATAATTATATATGTACATGAATTAAAGGAATGGGCAGTGGGCCCCATTAATATTTCATGTNATGATTCCACAAAAACATAAATATGACACCCAACAAGTTATTCATACAAAGAATCATTTTCGACAAGTTGCCTTGACTAAGGAGAAAAGGACATGAAAAGTCCGAAAGTAGACTATAATAAATACAAATAATTCAAATTTTATAACCTTTTTAGCTTTTTTTGAAATTTTTAGCGTTTTTCGGCATTGGAATGAGAAGTTCTCCAGGTATAAAGTAAGCTATGTAGTAACTATTTGTAGGAACAACAAACAAAAGGAACAACATAAGATACGTATTTCCTTTTTCAGCTACATTTAAATAAATACAGGCCAGGTTATGAACAAAACGATTCGATGTATCTAGAAGGAATTAAGTAAAACTTTAACACAAGTCAAAATTGAGTCGTCCAAATTGAAGAGAATGGTATGACTAACTTAAGTAGTAATGAAAAAGAGCATGGAAATCAGGTCCATATCGAAGATGTAAAATAAAAATTAATATGATAATTAATCTTTAACCAACCGTAACTATTAATAATTATGGTTGGAGAGAACCGATCCAAAATGAAAGGAGAAATGAAAGCAATTTTCTGAATCAATTTCTTCCTTAAACCTTTCTACCTTATGCAGTCATGCCATCCATGCCTCAATAAAATATATATCGTATATCACATTTACATTTAAACCCCGAAAACCCCGAGGCAGGGGGTGTAAAAACACCGATAATCTTCTCACACCCTAACTACTATTAGCTTCTCTGATGCTACGCACAGATCAGCATGATTACAGGCAATTGAGGTTGATATATCAGTGGATTCGAACGAAATTCATTAAAGGTAAACACAGCGCTGTCCGACTGAGTTAAGATTCTGCAGAAGAACGGACTTTTCCTGAAGAGAGCACGTATTAAGCCGAAGACGGTCGATGGAGCGACCCGAAATTCGCACGCCACCTGAGCGAATGAAGCTGAAGCACGGAACATTCTCCTGGAGAAACAGAAAACATTCATTTCCATTATTAAAAGTAACAGGAGGAACTCCTCTTCCGAGTGATTCGGGTACCAAACAATGCCGTACTGGAAATTGGATTTCGTCTCAAGAGCGGAAAGCATCGTCTCTGCAGATTGCGTGACCGTCATCTTCGGAGAGACATTAGTTAGCTTTTTATCTCCGGCTTTGGTGCGCAGCGCGTTCATCACACTATCTTAGCTTTTAATCACGGAGAAGTTTTTGCTGCTAAAGAAAAAATACAGCTTTCTATGCGGAATTTCCATCAACTGGAGTGGGCGGCTGGAATGCGTGAGAACAGCAATCCGTCCGGAGATGAGCTAAGAAGACAGCTCCCGACCGAAACTCATCGGAAATTACACTTTTTCGTGATTGCTGCCCTGAGATATTTCGGTCGTCAAGCTATGCACAGCTAACGTTCCGTTAGGGCTAGTATCGAAAGAAAAGCGGTAGCCCGGTCTACCGCTATCTAGATAAACCTAAAGTATGCATTCACGCCTAAAGTTAGAACCCGTCAGAATGAGGTGAATGCCTGATACGTGGGAGGCATTGAAAAGTTATTTCTGAGCAAATTTTTTAGCAAGCGAACCACTCAACATTTCATTCGGAAAAAATACCTGATTAATGCTGAGTTATGAGCCTAAGGTTCTGCATGATGCATGTCCTGATAAATGGAATATTTTTCATTTTTCTTGTGGTACAGTATAGAGAAAATGTATGTATCATTTTCTTTTATTTCAGTTTTTTCATGGCTGCGATAATATGAAAGCTACTGAGGTATGAGCGATGCTGAATAATGACATTGATTAAGATCCATCCTTTTTGAATGCTATGAAAAGTGTTACTTGTAGAGTCATTGTGTTTCACACATTGACTCTACAAGTAACAACTGCGCATTCTGGCGCAGTGAAGAAAGCAATGGCAAACTACCTCACTCCTCATTTTGCCTTGTCACCTCATCACCCTCTCCTAAGCCTTTCGTTGCTTATGGTAGAGGGATGACGTTCAAATCGGCCTTCGTCAGATGTCAGGCGTGAGCCGAAACCGGTCGTGAGTCGACGCAAAAATTGCATATTACGGATTCTCAATTCTGTTTCAAGCATTTGAAAGTTTAAGCTGATCAAGATATTCTTATGGTACAAAAAACACGGAGTCCTTAGATTGTTATCAGATTCTCTCCAAGATATTCCAATAGGCCCTGCCACACGCCGAAAAGAGGCTTGCATACATTACATTAATGTAGATGATGATGCAGATATAGATGTAGGCAACAATTCTGCTGATGTAGCGCATTTTTGAAAAATTACGAGTGCTTACTGAAATGGTCCAGAGGCGGATGTGAGGAAATGCCAAAAGGCGGGCGAATATAGGTAATTCATTCCTGTGTTATAACACAAAAATCATTTCAATTCATTTATTAACTAGAGGTATTGTGTCGATTGCTCTCGCATGGTTTGACTTTCAATTGTGGGACATAGGACCAACTATTTAAGGCCATAATAAGGTCATACAAGCAGCAAACGGATTCCACGACTGAAACAGATTTAATAAACAACACTTCGCAATTCTGCGCGTCATAACGGCTCATTCAACAATCTCGACGAGGAAACCAAAAGGGAGCGATGCCCCTTACTGCCATTTTCATGGATAGGCACCAATTTTAGCGTTCAATACGGTTGCTTAACTTTATGTATGGAGTATGGATACCTTACATCGAGGAATAAGAGATATTCACGCAACGTAAATGTTAAACAATTCCTTCAAGCGACAATTTAATTCACAGGTCAAGGAATAACTTGAGCGGAATCTCCAGTTGTAAAACATGGCCATGAGAAGATAAGAATTAAACATAAGAATTTGTTGGCTATCTTTTCGAAAAACAGTTCAGGCCGATAAAAATTCCGAATCTGCAAAAGACTATGGGTATGGGTATGCCCTTTTACAAATTCCTAACAGATTTGCATAACAAACACATCTAAAAGTCTAAATCTTGGGGAGGAATTTAATTCCAAGAATCCTAAGAAACGAAGAATGAAACGAAACAGGAAAATATCACGATCTTAATGTGTAGATATTAAGTTATGAATATTACATCTATTACAAATTCATGGGATAGTTTACGAATATTATACTTGTATCTAGAACTTATTTACTCACAATCTTACTTATACAACAAATATTGGAAGGGTATCAGTTTTACTTCATTTGGTTTGTCGTCTTAGTTTCGAAGAGAAATTCATCTCACCCAGGTAATTCTCATTTGCTGTAAAAAAACTAAGCTGGAAATTCGCGCTCTCACTGTACATCAACGAATGAGGCAAATCTACGCAGGAATTTATGAATCCACAAAAACATAAACATGACACCCAACAAGTTATTCATACAAAGAATCATTTTCGACAAGTTGCCTTGACTAAGGAGAAAAGGACATGAAAAAGTCCGAAAGGAACGGGACTCGAACCCGGGTCTTCCATCTTCTGGTGACGTCTCTAGCCAATTGAGCTATCGCGCCGGAAAGTGAAAGACTCGGGTTCGATTCCCGGTCCTGTCAGACTTTTTTCATCTTCGTTTCTCCTTGAAAGTATCCCTAGGTGCACATCTTTATTACCTTAGTCAGTTATCATAATTGAATTACGACAGAATTCACTCATGTTCTTAAGTATGTAAATACCATCATCTTACAACGCCGAAGGTGATAAAAAAAACACCATCCACCCCCTTCATGAAGACAATAGGAGTCTGTTTAACACTCGATAACCCGCTAAACCTGCTCCGACTGGGAACGAGGTATTGGATTGACGGAAGAGCAACTGGGCATAAAAATCACACGGAGGCCTTTCGAAACGCCTATTCCACCCTCGCCTAACCCCGCCTTAATCTCGTTCACTCTCGCTCAGAGTAAAAGTGGGGCGTAGGAGTCGTAGCAGCTGAGTTTCTTCAAGTCCTTGGCTCGAGATAATGAACGAAGCGGGAAGCGCTACCTGGCGGAGGAGAAACTTGGTCTCGTGGTCTGGAGCTTGTCTCTCTCACTGGCAAATGTTATAATCCCGCAGCGGTGATGTCATAGCTGAAGGCAATACCCTCATTCACCTGCTTGCGTCCGCGTTGCGTGAACGCGAGCGTTCCATTTCGTGATACAGCGCTTTGGCACCATTGAGGACAGCGATTTATGCGAATTATCGTTACGATCAGCAGACCTTCGTCATAATTTAAAAAAATCGTATCACTTTTTGAGAAATAGCCTACTTTACAACCGAAAAGTGAAATCCTTCATGGTGTTTAACCTTTTAACGAGCCCATCTTACAATTTAGATTCATAGATCGGCAAATTAAAATTAACGTTTTGATTCCAATTTTCGTCATCTAAACTGTAAAACCGTTTCATTAGGATAATAATTTAACTGGTTGATTAAATCAAATGAAATCCCGAGGGAATTAAAAAACTGCACTAGGATAATAATTTAACTGGTTGATTAAATCAAATGAAATCCCGAGGGAATTAAAAAACTGCACATAAGGTTTGGTACCCATTCACTTCATAAAGACTTAAAGATTCATCGATAAATATTGATACTATTGTTAGTGTTGTTATTAGTCATGTTTGATGCAGCAAAATGTATCAAAGCCTTGCACAGAAACTGATATCTGTCTGAAATCTGGTTTACTTCTATATATCTGGACTAAATTTAGGATAAAAAGGCAGGAATAATTTCATAATCCCATCTGAACTTGGAGTGATCCTATGATCACGCGGGCTAAGGGTGATTTATCTATGTTAAAAGTTTTATATTTCAATAATTTTCGATTCCAGGTGGGGGCCTACGTGCGAAATGACCTCAGCTGTCGAAGAACTTTTAACAATTCTTCTATTTCTATTCTACTACAATAATTTGACAACTTATGTTTTGGTGTATAACCAGGGATGAATTCCTATAAAAGCATGAATTTTTTGTTGCGTCGCTAAATAAAATAGTCTGCCATCGACCTACGACCACGCTCGATTCCGATAATACATGGTTCCGATAGACCGGTCGAAAGCCTATTCGAACGTAAGTCGGATATTCATAATATTTGCTGGATACCAACAGAAATATTTTCTATGTGCGTCGTCTTATTCCAAAATTGAACCTTCAAATTTTTGTATTGAATGAATGTTTGGATGAATAAAGTCGCAACCATTACTGATAGCATAGAAACAATGGTGAGCGTTCTAGCATTACCAAGATTAGCAGCACCATTCACGCCGCTGACAACAGCTTGGAAGTAAGTCGAACCGTCATCAGTCGACAACTGCCTGTAGCTTATATGAAAATATTATATTTATTTAACTTTCTGACACAAAAGGAAAATAATTCTAAGGTTAATTTTGTATATATAATTATGAAATGAAGGCTGTCGATTGAAGAAAGAACACTTTGCGATTTATAAACATTCTAAGAGAGACAACGGCCTTCCATCTAAATGGGACAGAGTGAAACGAAGTACATTAACAGCGTACACTTCCTAACTGAAAACTAATTACTACAAAATCTTGTGAAATGTGACGCACTTTGGAGAGTACCTAAAGAAATTCACCATGGATTTGATGTCTTACCAATATACTAGTAGTTTAATGTACACTCAAAATGTTATAATACATCCCTACATTAAATTAAAAACTCTCTGAAGGGATTTCACAACTTTTTCCATTTTGCTACATTAACCTTTTGATAAATATAATAAATATATTATGAGAATCCAAGCATGACAGATTACAAAATTACGTTATTGTCAAGGATTAAAAAAAGAAAAGCTGAGGTAACGGATAGCGGAGCAGTCCTTTTTTCGAAATAAATATCGACGCACCCCAATCTTACGAAATTCCAGAAAAAGTCTGGAAACAGCGAGGTTTTGCATTAGCTGCAGGGGCAGAAAAAAGGAACGCGGAAATTTCAGCTTATCGAGCCATATTTCTTCTATGAAAACCTCTCAAGAGATAAGGAATAGTATCACTGAAGATAATGAGAGTAACACTTGAAAGATACACAATTCACTCAGGTCAATGCGCAGCGGGATAACGACATCACCGCATTTTATATTCACGTTATATTTACATACTAAGGAAATTCCCTAGGCTATCCTGAAAAGAGTAAATGTGAAAATAAAGGCTTGAGGGTGTTTTAATAATTCGACTTAAGGAAGAAAACATCCTTACGTAACCCATTCCACATGTAGGTTTTATCTCTTCTTCTTCCTCGGAGACGACGAGCACGATAAAACGGCGATAACGTACGAGTAAATTTGAATTTTCGAGCATCTTCGTGCCTTCCACGGGGTTTCAAACCAGCGGCCTCGAGCGACAGTCACGCAAGAAAATAAACGGTTGAGATATTTCGACGTGGTAGAAGAAGGAAGAGGCCATTTTAATCCTCCCAGGGGAAATGGATGAAGGTGAAGTAAATACTGAAAAATCTATTATCCTCAATTATTATATGCCGACTATTCAACCGGTTTTAAACTTAAACCCTCCAATAATGGCTACAGAAATCTCAGGAAGAGGGAATGAAACTTACTACATAGGATACGGTAATTTGCCTTTGTCTTCCTCACCGAGCCACGATGTGAGAAACACGACATTGCAGATACTGCACCTTAACCTCATAATTGACACTTATCATAGCAATAAATTATTCTCGAATAATTCAATTATTTCACACACAGTCGCGCCCGGCCTATCTGCCGCACTGGTGCAAACATAATTTGCCGGCCCTTAAAACTGAATACCAAAACCATACATTTCCTGATTTGTTCATAAAAATTATTTTGAATTACTTTTAAAAAATCAGTGTTTTATGACAAAATTTGTATTACAACATAAATGACTTCGATTAAATCCACTGAACAAATATTCCCTTCTCGTCTTGAGTAATCCCTAATTCTTTACTCTAAATGTTTGTCAATCTTTAACTTCACATCGTAATCTTTCCTAGGCAAGTCGTGTGTGTCACACAGGAAAAACAACACGTAATGTTGCTGTAATAATTATAATGATTGGCTACGCTCCCGTTGCCGCACCTAAGATGCCGCCGCCCGGGTGCGATGCACCCATAGTAGGGCGCGGCTCTGATTCCACAATTCCATTATTCCGAGCCATTCATACCTCAGTAGCTTTCAGATTATTACAACCATGAACAAGACTGAAATAAAAGTATGCGAAAGATATTCTCTCTATCTTGAACCAAATACGGAAGAAAATATTCCATTCATCAATACATGGCTGCAGAAAACTTCAATTATACGGGAATTAATACAACTGTAGTAAACTTCCGCACTAATGAAATAATCATCTCACGGGAATGAATGGCCCTTTCAACATGGGTCAAGAAATATACTGTGTGAAAGCCAAAACAACTCTAAAGAGTCCGCTAAGGAAACAATACGTGTTTACACTATTATATTCCGAAGTACGTAAGTCCTAACCGAAGAGAATTAAGGACGAATATTCTCAAATTATTTTATTACAACAGTGACAATAACTTAGAATCCTACACATCATCAACAACTTTTTGCAATTCCTCCCTTAATTTGCCGAGAAGCTTCAGTATCCTAATTTATTACAGCTATATTACATTACGATAAACTAAACAAGTTCATCTTGAAATCTTGGATCTTGGTAAAAGTAAATGATGCTACGTAAACTCAGGAAGTTTCAATACTTTGTCGTAGTTAATATTTTTCCAATTTTGGTCCCTCCGAACGTGTCTAAGGATCAATGTATAGAGAATATTTCGCAAACAATAATATTTTAAACATATTTAACTTCTCCTCATATCACAACATAATTGTAAAGAAGGATGCGAATAAATGACGATTACAAATGAACATAAACTGAACGTCGAAGAAATTGGAATAGATAATGCAATATGACGTTAGCTATGGGCGAATTGTTCAGTAAATATGTGAATGAATTAAATATGACATTAAATGTGTATAATGACTAATATCCTTACTTTAACTTTAACATAATTTATTTTCATTATCGATATATGTATTTTATAACTGGGCACCTGCTCTACAAGTCTCTGACTTAGCAGGACCTGAATGTTTCTTTTTTCTTTTCTGGAAATATGTATGTCAATGTAAGCACTGGATTATATTTCTATAAATTTATTATATCATTTATATTTGTATTACATTCTTATTACCTATGGAGATCTAATGTACTGCATAGTAATCTCAACCTGATGCATTGCATATAACTGTAACTTCAAATTTGTATGTAGTAGATTGTATGTTTATTTAGTAATTACCGACTTGTATGCTTTAAAAAATAAATAATGGTAAGGTAAAAAAATTCTCGAAAGACTTACTGACTTTTGCAGCAATTTTCTACTATGATCCTATTGAGTGAATTATGAACCAATAACTTTTGCAGCGAAAGAATTAAATGAAAAAATATTATCACCGCAGCTTTCTCTTGCTCTAGAAAATTCATGTCATCTTCCCAAATTCAGCTCAGAAAAAGAAGGTTTGGTTGTTTACATATTCAAGAGATAGAGAGACTTGTTACAAGCGAAAATTTTCTGAAATTGAATTTAAATATCAATGATAATCTGAATTAAAATTCTTGTGTGCCTCTTCCCACTTCAATGAAAGCTGGAACTGAGAAAGAGAATCTCTTTCAGAATTTTCTCGCAGTGATAGGACCAAGCTCATGAATGGGCATGCAGGTTATTATGGTAACTTTAACAGAGGGTCCATTGTGCTAGAATATTTGGTCCCATAGCGTTAAGCAAGCCCAAATGACTCTCGCAAACGTAGGAAGAGTGCGTAACTAACCGCGGGAAATTCTTTTCATCCATTTCTCTACGGGCAATAAATGAACAACTTAAGAGATATTTTAAGAAATTTCTCGCACGTATTGCTCCATTTGTTTGTATACACATTGAATGAGAAAACGAGACGTTTAATTGCAAATGGATTCTAAATTAGATATACCTATACTTTTACACCACTGGGAAGGATAAATCTAGCTTTTAATTATAAGGTTAAAATNAATACCTGAGATTTGCTGCATACAGGTGCTCAGAAATGCACATGCTTGCCCATTAAAGGGAAAATATACCTGCCATTACTCCAAAAACTGCATCACGACAGTAATTTGGAATACATGCGACAGAAATTTTGATGTTTAACGTCAAGCGCTGCATGTTATATCGAACGTGATATGTGGTGGTGGTGGAGTGGAAATCGATTTTTCAGCGAAAACCGATTTCCTCTTAAACAGTTAAATAAAAATATAACAAGGCATGACCGGGTATAAATAAAAATTTTAAATTAAAAACAAACATATCATATAAAATATTTACATAAATAAAGAGGAAATTTACATAATTTGAGAAATCCATCAGGCCTTCTCCTCTAAAAAAGCTCGATATTTCCAAAGTATGCAAATGAATAGGTTACAGATAAAAATTTAGAAAATGAACGAACCATAAATTTAGCAAAAAAGTAATTTTTAATCGAGGCATGACACACAAATATCACCTTTAACGCTTAATCCTAGTAGTAGATGACACATATAGCCTGAAGGGTTTCTCAAATCAATAACCTTAACAGCCCAAGACCCTCTAAACAAAATAAACACGTTTCCGTGCAGTTGAAAATAGAAACATATTCGTGTTAGTTCCTTTCCCTACCACTAATTTCTCCTTAAAACGTAGTTGTTAAGTAAGAAATGATCCTAAATTTACCAGGCTGCGTTTCCCGCTTGCAAAAGGATTCCTGCAAATAGGCGATCTTCCTGCAGGTAATGTGGAACAAGGTAGGTTAGGCTCCTCGCAGGACCTAGGCAGACAGTCCCTCTGCGAAAATAGATACAGGTCTCAGTGTAAACAAATGCGAACTTTCTCAATTCCCAAAGTAGAACTGGGGTTCCAAAATGAGACTCCTAATTTATCGCAATATTAGCCTCATGAGTAAGTAAGAGACAAAGAAATGAGTAAATCTTATTCCTAAATAATATAATATTAAATACAAACCTTATCAAAAAACACTATATTACTTTAGATACTAGTAAAATAAAAATGTTCTCTACTTAATGATTTACTGATTATTGATAATCTGATTACTTAATTCGATAAATTACTATATTTTTACATTTACGGACAATGCTTACACAAAACAATGTATTGTTTAACTTTACAACGAGCTATATTATTTGAAACATACTTGAGACATATCTAATAAAATGCTCTTCGGAAACATAAAATGAATTTTACTGAAATATAGAGAGAATAAATCACAGAATCACTGGGTATTGTTTATTCTAACACAGTTATTTTTTTATTTATCTTGGAAGCTTTTGACGAGGATATGAATGAAAGATCGACTAATTATTTCAAAGAAAATGGAGCCTACCCAGAACGTTAGAGAATTCATTAGTCACGCATATATTTTGTAAGTGTAAATTACGTCATAACAAACTTATTTCAATAATGGTGTTTGAAACAATTATTATTTCTAGATGTGAATAGTATCGAATCCTGCTCTGTATAAATTTTCGTTACAGTAAATTAAGAATTATTCTTAATGTTAATAACAAGAGTAACTCGAGTCGATAAAAATACGAGTATGGGTGCGGGAATTGGTTCAGGATTCCCAAGTAAATGATGTCAAGGATATGACGGGTCACTTACGTACACAACGGAAAGGCAAACATTTGGAGAGGTAAACCGCCTGCCCTTGTCATTTAATGTTCATGGAAAGGAAATTCCTGATTTTGAGAGCATGGTGCACAATAAGTCGTCAAGGAATAAGTCGAGAGCTCTCGTTGGCATTCTTTGGACAGGTAAATACTTAGATAAAATTAATTCGAAAAATTACTCCTGAAATCTTGGTAATACAGATTGTACATTAGTCTCTCAAAGTAACATAGACCATTTTAGTAAGTTCTTCATTCTTACTGAAGGAATAACTTCGCAGTTAGTTACATTCAATTCAAAAATTTCTTAAACAATCGAAGCCTTTACCAAAGAAACTATGAAAATAATTAAGTAATAACGTAATAATTACGTATTACCAGAGTTTTACCCATTGTTTAAATTTTCAAAGATGTCTTCACAAACGTTACCTAACAGCCGAACCGAGAATATATATTTTCGGGTTCGAATGTCAATTTGCATCTACAAAACAATTATAATGCTCATTAAGGGACAAATATTCGCGTTAAGACTTTTACAAATAATTATCCTATTTGTATTTACTCTTCCAAATTTCTAACTTTTCCTGCTCTTCTGATTATGAGAAAAGAAAACTGCTTTTGGCGGCGTACAATTCTACCACCTGCTCAATTCTTTTGGATACGTACTTAATGCGTCAATTTTATTACCCATTCCGTCTATAATTAAGCCATTTGCCTACTTAGTTTCCGTTAAGGAAAACCAGTACACTTGGAACTGCGTCTCCTGCAAAGGCCTAAACGAGAATCCTCTCAACCGCTCAGCTAACACGCTGCTGAAGACACATGCCCATCAAGAAAACATCCAATCAAGCGATAGTATCCTTAATCCCGTACATGGGCTCCTCTTGCTAGGGCACGTACCATCTTTCGTGGCATCGACGGACGCACTATCGTCTTCGAGAACCCGCCTAAGGTCACGAGACTATACTTCCAAGTATAGAACGGGACGCGCTTTGAAAGAACGAGAAGTTCGTTGCTTTATTGACCGAACGATGACCGATACATCCTCGTTGCCCTTTGAGGTCATGCTTTCATATGCAGATATAACTATCGACGAGGAACGATCGAGAAGCGTATGAAATTAATGGGTATTCAAAGTGAGCGGTTACCACGGCAATGTGAATCGGAAAATCTGTGAAATGTACCTTCAGCTGCTTCAGCCATCGCTAAATAGAACATAAATACCATTCATAATGACTAAATTAAATAAAAGAGTAGCTTCGGCTTCTAAAACAATAATGTATCTAAAAACAGTGACATCTATGCTAAAAATTAAGCTATTAATCGAATATGGATAATGCGGATGAAGTCGACTGTTTTGGCGGATACGTAAAAAAAAAAAAAAAAGAAATTACAGAAAGATATTAGATGTTGCCCATTCTCGTTTATTCATAAAAAGAGTCAGATGGGTTTCCTAGTTTTGTTAATTCGCACTTCACGAACTGGGGCCCTTTGTGATAGAGCATTTCGCGAAACGAAGTAAACTATTGGAACGAGTGAAATACCCTTCAACAATAAAAATATGATTCGTAGCAATCGAAGCGTAAAAGTCGTGCATTCGCTAGCACGAGAAATATTTCCCGTCCACACCGGAAAAATAGCTGGAGCATGACTTTGCGTTAAATTTCAGAAAATTAAATAATTTTCATGCCATTTAAAATTGAAGATGCCTATAAATGATAACATATGTATAGTCTTGTAATAAGGAATGCATGACCTAAAACTCTACAGTTATACTTGCCTTTGAAAATTAAGAATAAATTAAATGACTTCCAGGAAATATGAAATCCTTCGTTTTCGAGATAATAATGTCCTAAGTAACTGATAATATGCCCTCCAAATGTAAACAAAAGAGACGGGGCAGAAATCGTAGACATTCGATTTTATATAATAGCCAATAATTAACGAAACGCAATGAAGGTTTAATGTCAAATACAAGGAACGCTAAAGCTTCAAGAGACTGATATTTAAAATTACTACTCATGACGTATCGGAAATCTAAACTTTGCTCCTTATTAAATAAACACTTAAAAGTATCAATATAAGTTTTATTACGTTAACTTAAACAGTTAAATAAAAATATAACAAGGCATGACCGGGTATAAATAAAAATTTTAAATTAAAAACAAACATATCATATAAAATATTTACATAAATAAAGAGGAAATTTACATAATTTGAGAAATCCATCAGGCCTTCTCCTCTAAAAAAGCTCGATATTTCCAAAGTATGCAAATGAATAGGTTACAGATAAAAATTTAGAAAATGAACGAACCATAAATTTAGCAAAAAAGTAATTTTTAATCGAGGCATGACACACAAATATCACCTTTAACGCTTAATCCTAGTAGTAGATGACACATATAGCCTGAAGGGTTTCTCAAATCAATAACCTTAACAGCCCAAGACCCTCTAAACAAAATAAACACGTTTCCGTGCAGTTGAAAATAGAAACATATTCGTGTTAGTTCCTTTCCCTACCACTAATTTCTCCTTAAAACGTAGTTGTTAAGTAAGAAATGATCCTAAATTTACCAGGCTGCGTTTCCCGCTTGCAAAAGGATTCCTGCAAATAGGCGATCTTCCTGCAGGTAATGTGGAACAAGGTAGGTTAGGCTCCTCGCAGGACCTAGGCAGACAGTCCCTCTGCGAAAATAGATACAGGTCTCAGTGTAAACAAATGCGAACTTTCTCAATTCCCAAAGTAGAACTGGGGTTCCAAAATGAGACTCCTAATTTATCGCAATATTAGCCTCATGAGTAAGTAAGAGACAAAGAAATGAGTAAATCTTATTCCTAAATAATATAATATTAAATACAAACCTGATCAAAAAACACTATATTACTTTATTATTTATAAATTAATGGTATCTGGAATGTCGTTTTCGCTCAATCGCTTGGATGAAAATTACTTTTTTAATCAAAGGAAATGAGACGGA
>KZ308194.1:1542323-1555387 GCA_000376725.2 Ladona fulva
ATTTAATTGTTAAATTTATCATTATCGATATACACAATTATTCGATCTAACATAAGAAAAATAGTAACATTAGACGCCTATTGTAGGCCGCTCTTTCCATAATAAAGCTCTCACATTTTACTGATAAAATGGCTGGTAGAAATTTTCCTATCTAATGTTTGGATTATTTCCAATACTGCTATTATTGATTAATACAATTATTTTTCGAATTTTGATTGACAATTAGAAACAATATACAAAAAATAAGCCGACTTCTTTGAAGAAATTCTCCAGATAATTTCCATGGAAAAATTTTTATCCCTCCCATGCAAAATGTTCGAAATCATTTTCCCGAATATTAATTGACAGGAACTCCAAGGCCATGCAAACCGAGTTTTAAACCTCTAACACACGCAATTCCTTGTCATAGCTGACCACTTCCGTGTGCTGATTTCAGCAGGATTTGAGATAAATGCCACGAAAGACATGAAATTCGCACACCCGCAGATAACGATAACTGCTCGATAAATTGAAGGACAAACCGTGCGGTAAGACACCTGAAAAAGTTCATGGACTTAATGTGTATATATTTCGTAAGCCCATAACTGAGACTGAGAATATCCGCCAACTATATCTTTTCGTACCTTCCATTAACCTACATATTCAAAATGTATACATAATTTTTCACAATGGAAATACTTTCAATCGGCTCCCATTTAAATTTAGCTCTTGTACACATGACGTAAATGAAATAAAGATGAAGTATCACAAATAAGTTAATGCCAAAAGTCATTTGTAATTTAGCGATGAAGTCGGCATTATGTAAAACCCATCAATATTTTACAATAATTGTCATAAAAATTCGAAGCCAGTTAGTCTCACAAAAGAAAATATTTGGTGAATTTCAAAAGAAAAAGAGTAATTTTGTAAAACTAGTCTCAATTCATGATTGAATGTCGTTTTACCTTGTTCCTCGTAGGTCATTACGACTGATATTGCTACTTGCTGAAATGATTATTCCTAGAAAAGAAACAGAATTTTAGGCTACTCGATTCTGATTTATCAACTAATATAGCTGCTTCGTCGGACGTTTAAGATGTTACTCTGAAAATCGGTTTTCAAATGTGTTTCAAACTCTTCGATCAGACTCAGTAACATGAAATTGCATATCAGTACAAATCTGGAATTCGAGCGTGCTTACGTATCTGCTTCACAGGCGTAACAACATTACGGTTACGCGCGGATATATAGTTATCTCCCTAATCATTCCCATCTCGACGGTCGAGATACTTTTGAACGAGTTCTTGGGGCGCGTATTTCGAGAAAACGTTCGTCCTTCGGTGAAGGATGCAGTCACTATGGAAATGCGAACAAAAAAATCGAGGCTTATGATGCAGAGGAAAGAAAAGAGGTGTTGGCTGAAAGCGGTTGGGCCGAAGCACTCACCATGGTGTTTGTGGGTGTCCTTGCGGAGTCCATTGGCAGCCTCATCGAATTGGATCTCCTTAGCAGTGGTATTCGACTCTTTGGAGTCTGGTACTGGACTTCTCGGGAATTCATTGTTCCTTTGTTCATTGCGGCTCGCTGTGGGACGGACAGAAATATTTCATTAGCTTCTCCGCTCAATGCTTCCACCAACATTCGTTGAAATTATTGTATTCAGCCCAGAAAATTTAGCACAAGAATTTGCGAATGTTAACAAAAATAATAAAATAAGAAATACATTCATAAATTAGGATAACAAGGATAAAAGTTATTTTCCAGAGTCCAAATGCATCAACGTAATACCATTTTTAACATACATAAATAAAGAGGAAATTTACATAATTTGAGAAATCCATCAGGCCTTCTCCTCTAAAAAAGCTCGATATTTCCAAAGTATGCAAATGAATAGGTTACAGATAAAAATTTAGAAAATGAACGAACCATAAATTTAGCAAAAAAGTAATTTTTAANGGATAAAAGTTATTTTCCAGAGTCCAAATGCATCAACGTAATACCATTTTTAACATTTTGAAAACCTAGCGATAATTCAAAGGTTTGTATGTCTGAAGGTTCGCGAGCGATAAATGGTAGAATCGCACAGTAAAATAGCTATTTAATGACATAATCTGTAAAAATTCCACAAAATATTTCTGAATTGTTTCTATTCAACGCAATTTGTACAGATCATGCCATTGATTAGTTATTTCCGCATATATGTCTTGTAATAAAAAAATTCCATTTATTAAAAGAAGTTGATTGGATCTTACTGTTAGATTCTAGGAAATGGAAAATCTAGAGGAATTATACGGAATAATATATTAAGGCCCAGCAACTTATTCTTTCTTAAACGCATTCGAGCGATTTTCTACGCATTACCTGGATAACGAAGTGAAGAAAAAAATTTTGTTTGGAATCTAAAAAGTGAAACATCATTCTCACATTAAAAATCAGTCAAAATTGAACTAACGGGTCCTGCTGAATTCTACCAGTAAAAATATAGCGAGGTATACCATCTCCAGCCCGCGAAGTCTGGAGCCAATGCGGACCACGAAAGATAAAGGTTTCCAGGTGATTGAAGCTAAGCGTACTTTAAATTAGGCAATCTTCGAAGAAAGTTTAGGGATAGAAAGCTGCAAATTTTTTTCACAAACTGTTTTCTACTATCGATGAGTAGGCTGATTTAATTTCGTTCGTTCATCCCCGTTAAACCCTGCAAATATGACAATCTTAAGATGGAAACGTAAATTTTCAATCAAATAATCAGAACAAGATTCACCTTAATCAGAACCGTTTAAAGGCAATTAACAAAGTAATTTCCCGTAGTTTTAAACGGGATGTCGGAAAAGGTGAGAAAAAAGTTCGAAGGAGTTCCGCAAGAAAGATCCCGCATAACTTTAAAAAGACGCTCCGCCAACGCTTGCATACTATAAGAAAGCGGCAGGTTGGAAATGAAGCATCAAATGTATTAGAATGCATCGTCCTGAATAAAAAAAATTGTTAATGAGACTGCTTCCGCTGAAAAACATACATCAAAGATTTTTGAGAAGGCAATTTCCACGTAATTTTCAACTCCTGGTATCTTTCATTTCACAAGCGCTTTCCGATTGACGTCGCCTTCCTTTCTTCGCAGGAAACTTAAGGTGAGAGTGACGGAAAACGAAGATGAAAAACGCAGTGCTCGAGACATCTAGCTCTATGAAAGTAGGAAAAAAATCCTCGGAAATGTACCCAACTTTTTCCTGAACGGAAGACATCGGATTTAAAAGACCTGAGCCGTGACGAATGAATTTGAAACAAAAAATTTCGATTATCAAGAGCAGCTTTAACTGGTGCGTATAAATCGAGGGTCGCACTAACGGTATAAAAACAGGATATGAGGTCAGGCTTCTCCAAACAGGACGCTTCTGTAGCGTTAGATTGGAACTGAAATGCCAATCGGAAAACAAAGAAACGAAAAATAAACGGAAGTATAAATCAATCCAAAGAAAACTAACAAGAATTAAAGAGGCAAAATTTTTATTCCTAATAATTAAGTCAATGAATTTCAATCGATGGCAAATTTATTAGCGATATATTAACTAAACAGTTATAAAAAACAGGATTATTTTATGACTTTATACACATTAATCAAAATGTTAGAAGCACATCTTCATGTTTGTGAACGCAAAATTTATTCAAATACTGACAACAACAAAAATTTTCATTGATTAATAAAAAGATATACAAACGCTCTGATAATTCCTCAATCTCCACTGAATGCGTAAAACATTAGGAAAGTTTAATTATATGACAATGGATTCAATTTAGACTTCCAAACTGTATCATTATAACTTCCAATAACGGACAGTATTGACCATTCCTTGCAAACTTTCACTGTCAAAAATTTTCATCTATAAATTCACAATGATCATAGGACGGCATGAACCCTCATTTCACCCGAAATGAGATGTATTTGACTAAAGCCATCTCATTCAAATAAATTATTATACCCAAATTAACCAGCGATAAAAACTTGGGTAACTTAATATGGAAACAAGATAGAATATATAGAAAACAAATTTCCACAAAAATTACTGTAATAGAAGCTACATAAATAATCTAAATATTTTATGTACCACGGGTTTTCCTGTAATCGAATGAAAACCCATGAAAATTACTTGCTTAATTACAAATTATAAAAGACTTATTAATATATTTTCTGAACATTTTCCAGAAGAAAAATCCAAATTCATAATCGCTGTACTCGATACTTCCACAGCCTAATGGGAGATTTTTCACAAAAAAATAAGAAAAGCGGCGAATATACGTATACTCAAGAAAAACCAGAACGCTTGCCACACCCACAAAGACCACTGCCTGATATTTCTGATCCTTGGAGAGAGAGCCGCGCCGTCCAATGGGTGCATCGCACTCGGGCGGCGGCTTCTAAAACGCGTCAGGAGGAGCGAAGCCTACCAATATTATTATTACAACAACATTATTTGTTGATTTCTTTACGATACACACGACTTGTATAGGAGACATTATTATGTAAAATTAAAGATTGGCGAACATTTAGGGGAAAGAATTACGGATAACTCAAAACGAGAAAAGAATATTTGTGCAATGGAATTAATCGAATAATTTGAAGCAATAAAAGATATTCTGGTATCAAGAAGAAATCCTCTTCTTTGAGGATTTGATCCGAGTCTTTCCTAATTTGCAAATGGCTTTGCGTGTTTTATTGACACTTCCGGAGACAGTTGCTGCTAAGATAATCAAAAGTAACGTGAACTAATAACTCATAATGACCAATTCACCAGGTCGGGATACGGAATATACATTATTCATTGTAACTGATGTTTCATAACCAATGTAAGCTGGGGTACAAAGTCATAAAACAATGGTGTTTCTATGTTTTCAAACTAATTTTTACCTGCAAATCAGGAAATGTATGGTTTCGTGAATTAATTTTAAGAGGCGGCAAATTATGCCCGCACCCGGGCGGCATATAGGCTGGGCGCGGCTCTGCTGGGACATATTAGACTTTAAATCCATCGACATATACGGGACTTTCTTCGGATGAAATTGTTATCTTGCTTGACAGCCATCAATCGGCTTCTGCAAAAGATTCGCTCTTCTCCTTACGAAGCAATATTGGCGATAAAACCATAAAAGCGAATGAAACGTCTGAATAAACGAATGAAAAGCCTTCGAAGTGACATTTCTGTCGTAAAAAGATGTCATTTACGGTACAAAATCATCAAATCATTAGTTGTCAAATTTATTATTAACGATATACCGAATTATTCGATTTTACGTGCGAAAAATGGTATGTAATAATATAAAATTTTATTGTATAATATATAATAAACACCAACCTTGTATAAAATAAACACCAACGCGCGACGCTTGCCTTTCCAAACGTATGATTTACCGCGAAAGTTTTACCTCTTACACTGAATTTTGCGAATGAAAGCTATAAGTGTTTTCGACGCGTTTGGGTAAATATGAATGCATTAAAACCCAAAACGGTCTAGACGGGGATCATTGAATAGTAGGTACAACACAGAATGGATAGAAAAATCTAGACCAGGCAAAGTCGGCAGCGAGTACCAACAGGTAAAAGACCGAAATCATCCCGCATACATATTTTCAAGCCGAATCACCGATTTCTTACACATTCTACGATAAAGATGGCCTCGATAGCTCACTCGGCGAACTTGAAAACTCGACTCATTGGTGGAATTTCTTAACAATTTCTATTTCGAGGCGATGAGGCTTTATAGTAAAACCGAACATCCAGATGTGCCCGTAAGTCATTTAGCGGGCATATGGTTTTACACAGGTCTTCTGTGCTCCAGAGTTCGGCGAAAAGGAGCGCCAAACCGACGCTGGTACAAACGGCACGAAGAACATAAGGCATCCAAGCTACGTGGGAAGAACAAATAATCGACTTCCAAGAGCGCTGTAATTTATATTTCATAGACTGCGAGTGCACTTGGAATACACAGCGCCGACTACGTCCCGCACTCACCGCCCAATGCAATGAGACCTAGGCAGAGTATTGATCGCGGGAGACGTACCACCAGGAACCCCTTTCAAAATTGCAATAGTTCCGCCGATCGAGCTACAACAAAGAATCATCGCTCGGCAAACATCTCAACTGATGTTATTATTTGAATTATACAGTGGAACGTGATATGTGGTGGTGGTGGAGTGGAAATCGATTTTTCAGCGAAAACCGATTTCCTCTTTGAGAAAATTTTCACCCATGAACCTATTTCAGATAACTGTGAAAATGGGAATTTTAAGAAGAATTAAATTCTAATTTCGTCAAGATTGTGGGGATTTGAAGTAGGCCCATTACACTGCCCTGTGGATGGAGCATTTTAATTTACAAAATCCCTTCTCAAACAATGTATAGGGTGTTACATTAAGTGCACAAGACTTGAATTTTAATTTTAAACTTTCATCCTTTTGACAGTAATGTTTAACAATGAGAACGCGTTGCTGTATCGTGTAGTGTACACGGAGTGTACACGATAGTGCTACACGATATAACAACGCGTCCATATTGTTAAATATTACTATGAAAATGGTGAAAGTATAAAATTAAAATTCAAAGTTTACGCTCTTATTGCAACACTCTATATATAATGTAGATTAATGTTTGGTTTTATTATTAACCTACCTTTGGATTCTGGGGTGTACTATATGTTTAAGTACCAGAGCAAAATTTTGCTTAAAAACAATTAATGCCGGGATCTCCCGGCATTAATTGTTTGTAACAATTTAATTGTCCCAGCTCATTAGGCCTGAACCTACAGTGCAAAACGTATATAACGGAACCTGTATACAGCGGAAACTTGTCTATTACGGAAATAATTCATAGTATTGTCCGGCAATATTGGGATTTAGGATAACAAAACCTGAGCATGCCGGAAACCGAAATATAACGGAAAAAATTTTCTGCACCATGCGATTCCCCTTAAAACAGGTATCACCGTATTGCATCTCAATGAATGTGAATGAGCGATTCTAGGATATAATGACTCAAAACTAAGTAAAAAAAATAAGGTTTTGTAAACGTTTCTTTGATCTGTGGAGTCTTTGATTATTACAAATAAGATATTTGAAGTCAATTTCACTTTTTCGTCACATGATTTCTCATCGAGGTCACTTTTACCATAAAACGGAGCATTTAATCTTGATATGAAAATCCAAATAATACTGAAATTTCGGTTACAAATTTCTGTCGATTTAAAAATTAAATCACGCGAGTATTAGTCGTCTTGGAGTATATTTACTATAATTTTTTGTATTTTCTCCGCTCCCTTTCCGCTAAATTTCCCAAGATATGAAAGCGTCCGTAAAATTGGTAAAAATTTTTCTCCGCAATTTTGAGACGAAATTGCCTATTGAATTTCCTGAAATTAACGGAAAATTATCTGCATTTGGTTCACAGCAGTAGAATTTTTTTGTAGCATTTATCGAAGAATGTACTCCACTTCCACTCACTTCCAACCAAAATTCCTTCCAATTTGTCCGGCCAAGATTTTCAAGGAAAGTTTATCCCATTACATCGGATAGTACTATGGCGAGGAAAATGAATTTTATTGAAAATTTCTACCTGCTTCCAAATGTATTATTATTCATCCATTTAACCTCAATGTTAGCAATTTTATAAATTATTAGCTATTTCTATAGGCTATTATTTTACAAGCTGAATTGTTTACTGTCAATTAATAACAAATAAAATAAGGGTTTTACCTAAATTCGCCATGCTAATGAGATGTCAAACTTTTAAATGCATTTTATCAACATTGTGCTTAATTTTGATATAGAAGTAAAAAAAATCAAATAGGTAACAATTGTATTCATTTCCAGAAGTCAAGAGAAACGACTACATTTTGCAACCAACAGGATGGATATTAATAAAAATTTCAATTTAATAGATGGAAATGAACTGAAAATCGTCCAGTCCAAGGCCAATGAGATATTAACTCTTTTCCTTGACCCAAGATATGCATTTAAAAAAAATTAAATATCACACAGACAACTGGATTGATTTCTCTTGAAACTAATTCACACTAAGCTGCACTTGGATTATTTTAGTCTACGATCTTCCTATTTAACCAATTTTTCTCCTACTCCTCTTTGATCAAGCACTTTCTTCTATATATAGTCGATCTATCCAGTTTGCTCTTTTGTGCAATTTCAAACGGGGAAATGTATCAGTAATGAGTTTTTACAACCTTAAAAGTTATCAATATTTTCTGAAATAAGCGACGTACTTGTGTTAGTAAACACACCATAAGGCTTCCGATTTTTCCCGGATGTCTAGCTGTTTGAACAGCTAGGAAAACCTTTACTCAGCACTTCCTTCTTTCGAGCTACGCCTCCGTTACTTTTTTCTCTTGGAAAAGAATTTTGCTGCACCGCTGCGAAATTGCTAACCATAAAGAGAGCTCTAAAGTGCAACGATGCAAAACCTCAAGCCCGAAATCTACGTTTGCTTTTCCCAAGTGTGCGCCTTCCTGTCACCTATCCAAGTCGTGAATGGGACGGACTTCTCCCATGGAAACGAAAGTTTAACCATCTGAGGAATCTCAGACATCTCGACTTACTCCAAAGAAGGCGTGGATGAATCTTTCTTTCGCGGACAAGAATGTTCGAAACGGGGGAGCATGATACGGAAACATAAAAAGAAACCGTAACGTAAAGCGAAAGTTTCGCTGCATTATAAGGAAAACTTTTCTTCGACATTCACGCTTTCATTGTACAGCTTTCCATAGAAAAAATATAAATAAGTTTAATATTCTTGAACGAATTAAACGAATAACGAGGAGAAAAATTAATTGTAGGCAAGTGAAATAAACTAACCTTTTTTATTATTTTCATCATTAGAATAAATAGTAAACTATGGAACATCTATTAGAAATTTTCTACAGTTTTAAACTTTCTCGAACTCTCAGTTCGTTCAGCAGTTTTAAGTCGTTTCTAAACAATTAGGTTAACTTTTGGTACCAAAACTAATTGACTCCCGAAAGGAAAACATAACTTGTTGGTCGGCATCGTTAGTCTAATTTAGCCTAACGCGGAAATAATTACTTATATATAGCAGTCAGCGCTACAGATCAAACCTGTAATTTACCAATTAGTTCCACGCAAACAAATAACGAATTAGTTAGAAATTTACTTTGTAGTATTTTATTAACGATATAATATGCTTCCAATATCTTCATAATTTCACTATACGAGTATTGACTAGTTTGTTTATTAAATGTATAACTCACTGGTTGTTAATATAGGGTACAGCAGAGGAATTTTAGATGTTTTTTAATGTTTTTATCTTATAGTCGTGTTCAGTTTGTGACTTTAGAACTTGTGTCAGTAACTTCCGTATTGTAAGGTGTGTAGCACTGTTAGACGTAATGGGAGCTGTGGACTTCTGTGTATGTATTGGATGTGTGCAGATGTTTTTCTCCTTCTTTTTATATATATGCAACGTTGCCAGGGGACAGTTGTCCACTGTAACGTGCCTACTTGATAATAATAATTATAGAATCAATTAATTGATTAGTAATTAAAGTATAGTTTTAATACTCAATAACAAACCTACCTACAAACAATACCTGAGATTTGCTGCATACAGGTGCTCAGAAATGCACATGCTTGCCCATTAAAGGGAAAATATACCTGCCATTACTCCAAAAACTGCATCACGACAGTAATTTGGAATACATGCGACAGAAATTTTGATGTTTAACGTCAAGCGCTGCAAGTTATATCTCCTCGATTACTTCAGAAATTTAATCGGCCAGAACAGATTGATAAAATCTCGGTGTAAAATTTTATCTTCTGCAAAAGAGCTAAACCAATGGACGCTTGCTGGTAAGGAAGCTCTCAGCGCATCTCAAAATGTCCAAGATTTTCGAAGATTCCAACAACTACACTCCGGAATTGCTAGCAATAATAAATCGGTAAATTGCTAGCAATTATATTTCGGTAAAGTTGCTATACGAAAATAATGGTAGCATTTATATAACCTCGTGATAACTCGGTATCTCATAATTCCTGCTTAAGGCGTAACCACTATCTCAAACGGTGCACCCACTCCCGAGGGGAAGAGCAGCTTATTTACCTTTACAATCTTTCACAGATCTCGCCGCAATCGAGGGGCACAGGGAAAATGCCATGGAGTGAAAAGAGTCTCTGAGACCGGTTAGCTTACTCGTGTAAACAAGTGCCGCATGAGCAACCCAAATCCAATGCGTAAACTTCATCATCCTCCCTTAAAACGGTAACTATGTCACACTCCGCGACGTAAATCATTCATACTGTTTGCCTGCGTTGACTTTTGTAAATCGATCCAGCTTCAATGAAGCCTTGGTCTTGAGCTGCATTTGGATTACACTTCCGCTCCTGTAATCATCAACGTCGCATCATCTCAAATCCCATAGGGAAAACATGGCTAATTGCTTCACCTCCCACCCGTTTCCGCTCTAAAATTCGTCAAATCAAAGCAAAGCTTCAAAGGCCAATCGAAACCTAATTAAGTCCATCGATTCTGTTCGTTGGGAGCCTGCGAATGAAATCCATAATCTAAAGAAGTCCTGAGCATACAATGAAATAACGAGCTAAAAGAGAAAGGACGTACTTGGGAGTGGTGCCGTACACATAATTGTAGGGGTTTCACAAAGGCCCGAGGCAAAAAGAGAAGGAAATTAAGAATTAAAATGAGAAAGGAAACAAGCAAGAGATATTAAAGAGAATAAACAGGAAATAACTTGGAGAAGAGAACAATTTCAACAGAAAAAATTCGTATTAGATTGACAATGGTTGTCAAGCTGACGGATTAATGGCAAAAGAAGAACAGGTTCCTTTAAGACGCATAAAGAATTTTGGTGGATAAAAAATAGAAAATATTTCAAATATTGGATTCGGCTAATTTATAAAGGCTAATGCCATGAGCCTATGTCGTTCTTTGCAGTTTGATAGCAGAAAATCTGAAGAAAATAGATTCGCAAGAGATATATTTAAAACTGACTATAAAATCTGATATTTTTGAACTTCAAGCATGAAAATTATAATATGAAATTTACTATAGCTATTTAACACGCTCTTTTTAAGTTATTGTATTTAGTGAGCATGGTTTTTCTGATTTTATGTACTGATATTCTCTATTAGTATGTGTAAGGGTTCTGGAGAACTGTTCGAGTTAGTTGTTAAATGAATATGGTGTTAAAATTATGGTTGTGAAAGTTAAAAATTGTGTAAATTGTAAATCAGCGTAGTTTGCAAACTACTGTAGTCAAGGGAGGAGGTGTTTAAATACTAATGTTCTGTAGGTGTATACGAAGAACTTTGTAACATTGTTTGTGTAAGTTGTACGTTGTAGTGTAAATTAGCGTCGCCACCTGACTTTGCGTCAAACTTCGGCGGTATTTGACAGTAAATAAATAAAAGTATCAGTAAAACGTAAAGGAAATCAAACAGAAATGAGCACTTTTGTTGAATAATTGGATCTAATTCCCGGTGCAAATAGGGATATAAACACAATGTAAGATAATCTCAAACTTAAGTTATAAATAAACCAATCGATGCTGTTTTTATTGAAAAAGAAATCTTAGATGACCAAATTTACACATCCCATTCCATAGTACGGATCCGAAATCTCCATTGACTGTAAAAATGCTTCTATCAACCTCGGCGATGAGATCTCTCAATAGGTGTGGATTTATATAATTCTCGCAAGTTTCTCGAAGTTTTTCTAAGAAAAAAGTGAAAGTATAACGAAGAATTCGCGCAAGAGACACGAGACTGCGTTCCACTCTAGGATGGGTAACCAGAAGATCAACCATCTACTGTATACTATAGCCTTTCCCAGCGGTCACCTGAGGAATCTGCCCGTGGTTAGCTCGATGCGCGTCCTTAATAGCAATCGATACTAACGTTACACAAGTTTACCCATTAATACATTATCCGTAACGAAACTTCGTATTTTACTTCGTCTTCTCTTATAGGAAATAATTTTACCTTCACCCGATATTATACTAGATTTCTTAGCGGTATAGTAGAAGTTTCCCCCCCTTAATGTTACAACACTCCTTCTCTATTTACGATAAAATCCAGTCGATATAACCAACAATACTGCCAAACTTCTAAGAAATATTAATGAAGGAGAACACAAGGATACCGAATTGATAGAGAAAACTCATCTTAAACGTTCATTAAATGATCAAGGTTTTGTTTATATTTATATTTTCTCGAAATAAAAAAAATATTATTATCATTTCTAGGAATGTTGTTTTCGAAAAATGGGAGTGGAGTTCATTCCTCACGTAGGAAATCAGAGCGTATCTCTTCTCGACTGTTATTTATACGATATAACCTTTCTCAGTCAGTAAGAAATGATAAAGGATTCATCACACAGACAAAAAAATTAATATTTCTTTAAAGATAATAAAGACGAAAGACAAACTGCAAATTCACCGTGGAGGAAACTAGTAATTAGTAACACAATTAAGTTACATTACAATTACAATAAATTTCTCTATCTAAGTTAAATTTATGTAAACCCCAAACTGGCATTTAACCCGACCTTAGGGAATTACATACATTTAATTCTTAAGATTTTCCTTTATGAAAACATCGCTTAACCGTAAGCTAGAAGTAAAACATGAAGCCACAGCTATGTTTCTGAATTACAGACAAGTTAGAACTATGTTAAGCTTGAAAACGGCGATCATTCTAGTAAATAACGAGGTTTCATGTTGGATTTTCAAACATCTCTGAATACCCACGATCAAACGAAAGACAGTTTCTAACCGGTACGGAATACTTCAATTAAATTTCCTCGGTAGAAATTTTCAGAGCGTGTCGAAAAGAGCGATGTGGCACTCTCAACTTCCTGCAACACAATCATGAGCAGCAAGGATGCGAGACAGAGGAAAGAATCCTCGGAGAATCGAGAGCTGCTCGGAATGTGGATCCGAAAAACTTATCCATATTCAAAAGGAATAACAAGTGTGAAAAATAGCGACACGACTGGGACTCGAACCCAGGTCTCCCACTTTCCGGGCAGGTATTCTAACCACTGAACTACCGTGCCGCGT